>JAGVSQ010002990.1:0-22905 GCA_022683975.1 Rhyacophila evoluta | reverse complement strand
AATTTAAAATCAATTTCCATCAAGCACCATCAGTCGAAAATATTAATTATACTTGTACATTTTTTTTATATAATCTTACTATTTGCTATAAATGATTTCGTTGATTCATGCCCAATCAGTTAAATGCGTAAAGAATTTGCTAAAATTATTTCTCATGAAAAAAGTCTGTTAAGATAAGTCTTGAAAAAGCTGAAATCCATATTCATACTCCATTTAAGGCTTCATTTCGAAATTCACCTAACAGAATTCAGTAATATTATATTGAGTTTCGAAGTTTTCGCAGTTAAAGTGATTTTTTTAAAATGCCTTATAAAACTAAATCTGGCTATGATTATATTAAAAATTAAAAAAAGAAAATATTTCAAAGAAATGTATCAATTTCAAAGATTTTTTACTGAGAATTAAGAGCAAACTAAAAGTTCTTCGAACACAATTTTAAGAAAATACACAACAGCTATAAAAATAAATATAAGTATTTAAAAAATCTGAAACGTTAATAATGTCTAATATATATAAATATGTAACATTGAGTATACACTTAAAACAATAAACTGCTTAAAGAGCTGTAAAATTTGACCTCAGTATTAAAACCAAAGTCTTAAGTTTGCTAAAAATCAGCCATTTCAATTGAAAATTATAATTAGTTTGGTCTTGATTTGTGATTATTTGACTAACTTGACGTATTATATATATTGGAAAATGAAATTTAAATAATTTTTGCTTTGTACTGAAGGCTTTTATTTATAATTTTGAGCTTTATTAAGAGAATATTTAAATAGTCACCCATTTAAAGTTTTTATTTGGTAATAGCTACCATAGCCGTGAAAGATTATAAAGTTTAAAACAAAGCATTCACCGCGTGGCTGTACCCAAATGTCCGCATTGTGTAAAAATAATGGCGATTTTGTTTTTATGTAAATTTTATTAATTCTTTGCCCAGGTAAGGTATTTGGACACACTTAAGCCCCACAATGCCAGCTAGGATATAAAATAGACGTAAACTTTCATTAACCGAGCTTTTTATCAGTAATTAAATTGTTCTCAATTTTACATATTCATGAATCTCCAGCAGGGGGAATCAGACATTGATGAAGTAAATAAAGGTATGAGAAAGCTTTGTGAGACATAAATACTTAATTAACGTACTACTATCATCATCATCGCCAAAAAGACAAACTCACATAAGGCAACCGCGCACATGACAAGAGTCTGATGATTTTTTTATCAAGTCAGCTAACCCTGCAATACATAACACCACGAACAAACATGTTAACGCTGAAGAATGCTAAGTTACAAATAATCACGTTGGTAATTTTTGCTCTTTGCTCACAAGTGAAGATTTTACCCCGAAAGTGGAATTATATAAATCTCCGTAATACGAATATATATCGAGCACTTTTCGATAGAAGATTGTAAGCGGCAACTTGGTGGACTAGCAAAAGATCGTGATAGATAAATTATTATGACTTTGGCTGCTGCACACTTTACGATCTTTTGCCAGTCCATGAAATTGCTACTTACGGTCTTCTGCCGAAAAGAACTCAATATCTTGACAGATTATTTTCCTCAAAAATTGACTGTCAGTTAATCGCTCAATCCAATGGGTTATCAGTCCTGAATTTTCAGATTTTTTTAAATATCGACCTTAAAATGGAAAAAGGACGTAACTCTAAAATTTTCAAATTAACTTTTATGCGATAACCAGGATGCATACAACTTAATAAATCGTATATTAACAGAATATAAGCGAAAAATGCTTATTTAATTAAAATTTAGCTTTTTGAAAAAGGATAGCGTGAAAAATTTTTGAACAGGTAAAAGGGCTTGCACCTAATCAATTTTACTGGGTTTTCTAAAATAACTTATTAAAATGGTATTATATTGAATATGTAAAATATAAGTTTAAGTCTTCATGCACTTCAAGGTTGTGTCTATGTAATCTTTTGGCTTTGGCTCAAAATCATTAAATAAACGATTTTTGTGCCTACTGTAAACCTTGATCAATGTGGGTTACGTCCTTTTTCCTTTCCACAGGTGACATAATTATATGCGGTACTTACTATTGGAGTAAAAGTATTATTACATACAACCAATTTTCTATCAATTGAGAAATTTTGAACTCGATACAGTAAATGAAGTTAAATACGTGATGGTTAATATTTAATATATACTATGGTAGTCCTTTATGAAAGAGAACGTAAGCATATCCATACTGACAAGGGATACAATTCGAAGATAATAGAGATACAGATGCTGAGCGAGTAGTAATTTAGCTATTCGCTTGAATTTGACCGTGCCAGCGGTACCAAAAGGGGACGGGGTGCAGATAGCATTCCGTGTGGAACGGCGTCGTTTTGCGGTGGCGATTGAAATGCCGGACGCCGGACGTCAAATAATACGACGTCGCAGCGGCGTCGCGGCGGTGGCTTTGATAGTGTTCCTATTGAATTAAACATTATACCATATTATTAACATAAAGATGTATTTGAATGGTACGACACAAGAAGTTTATCATTAATTCAAAGCACTAACCAGCTGCCACTTGGATTCAGACACTGAGATAAAAAAATCTTTTAATTATTCAAAACACTCAATAAGGCTTACAGCTTACGTCACGGTAACATCACTTAGGTGATTTTCTTAGTTGTATAAAGTTTATAATCACACAGTTTTATTGGAAACATAAGATGTGAATAATGATACAACATACGGAGCTTAATTTGATATTATTTATTTATTTTACGTGCTGAAAATACAAAATTATAAATTTAAAACATAATACACAAAAATAACAAAAAATATATTTTTAATGAATCGAAAAATAATCTTTAAATACTCACACGCAGGTAGAAGTTATAAATAAGTAAGGCTATCTAGTTGAATATTACTAATGCTCTCATTAGCAGTTAAGGTGAGTTTTCCACTTTAAAGTGAAAAACAATTCGTGTCTTCGATTTCTTAAGTAGCTGTTAAGGATGAGATTATTGGCTGAAATAAGCTGTCGTGAAATTAAAAAAATACTTCAAGATAATATGCTAATACATTGTGAAGTATGATATGTTTTATTTTCGACCCATATGGTATTTAGATGTATATCAAATAGAAAGAGCATAATTTTGATTTGATGTAAAATTATTCGCAGTTGATTGTCAGAAATATATTATATTATTTGGATCGATAATAATTATATTAATTATTAATGTGCTGTTTTAATATTGCGGTTTTTGTATGGAATTGGTTCAATATTGATATCACTTAGAATTCTACTACGTATAAACAAGTAATTGTTGTACGTAATTATAGTATCATACAAAACAGCGTACGCATGATCAATCTATTTAAATATCAATACGTATAAATGTCTCCTTGCTAGCTAAGAAGTTATCATGCGCGCCTGTCAATCTGTAGAATGCGGTTCTAATTTCACCATCTGTCGAATTTTAAAAAAATCCGAAAAATGCAGGACTGGATGCCCATTTTTTGACAAACAATTCTCGTGAATAAGTGTCTTCACATTGCGGAGATCTATATACTCCATTTACGGATATCTTCACACTGTGTAAATCCATATGATTTACGTTTCAAGTGAACAAGGTACAAAAAAATAATTAATATAAATATTACTTGGCGAATAGTGACGCGATCGAACTCTTATTGAAGTTTTTGTTACTACTCGACATACCCAAAAAGTAGAGTAAAAACGATGGATGAATTTATACTAACTAAATACTTTGAGTATTTATGTTAAAACTAAACTTATATTGTCATATTTATTTACGAAAATCAGTCGTCAAACAATTACTTTACCAATTAGGGTTCTGGTCATCTTATCGGTACACAGTAATTATTCAATGAAGGAAAATTTTCAACATTTAATATTTGTTTGATTTCGTAAAAATATTTGTGTATTTAACATAATTATTTGTATTTAAAAATATAAAATGTATTTTTGAGCATTTAAAGAAAACGTATTTGTTATTCTGTAATATATAAAATACTTGCAATGTCATGACATTTGATTATTTTAAAATGTATTTTTAAATAAAAATGCAGTATCATGCATTCAATCTTCATTGTTTTTTTTTCATCGACGTTACCCCAAGGGTACGCCCCTGAATCCCAAAATGTCTCTTAGCTACTCCCCCGCATAAAGATCGCTTACTTGAAACAAATATAAAACTTAGGGTCTCCGATTCATGGAATTCGACTTATGCACATACCATACTTGAAAGGATTTTAACAAATTACAAATTCAGCCAATTTACCGAAGATAAGCCAACCGCTTGCAAGTGCTTATGTTAATACTTTTGAACGTTAATAAAAAACTCTTTCTTAAAATAAAATGCTAGCCTAATGTTCAAGTTAGTACATATTGTATTTCTATATAAAATATATTTTAAAAAAACATTTTTTTTATTTATATAATATCGAGATGTGGCTTTCACAGCAAGGTTGGCCTGAATGAGCATACTTTGATAACGTTTTTGCTATAAACATTATTTTTAATGTATCTACGCAGCATATTTCTGGTTACATAATTATATTTGATCTATCATTTCTTCAGTGCTGGATGTTAGAAATTCAAAGCAAAAAGCTCAAAAAAGATTATTTTTTAACTCAAAAATTCAGGACTAGATTCTTGATGGGTATTTTATACGTTTGATAAATAGCTGACGCTCATAAAAATGATATTTTGTTGTATTGCAGACATCTATAAATTTTTTGGGCAAACATGGTAAAAAATCTCATAATTTACGTTTAAAATCAGTCTTTATGCAATAATCCTTACCGACTTTATCATTGAAACTTTTAATTAGCTTTGTGTGCCCCGAACTTATACAAAGTACCTGTATAACTTACAAAGCCATACTGTAAATACCTAATGTGCCCTCCATCAACATCGCCCGTCTTTCCAATTGGGCTTAATCAGGCGTATCCCGGAGCTCTGATATCGAGAAGCGATCTACTTTATTCAACGGGAATAAACATAAATTACCCAAGACTTAGGTTGCCACGCACTCAAGTGTGCTGAAGTTAAAATAAATAGAATGAAAAAGAAGGTAATTGAATAATATGTGAAGAGATCATCACCCTCGCCGTATGACGTAAACAATTCTCGTGAAAAATAATCTATGAAGACGTCTTCATATTGCGGATTAAATCCATTTACTCCTCTTTCGGAGTGGATATCTTCAAATTTTGTAGATCCATATGCTCCACTTTATAAGGAAACATGGTATAAAATAAAATTGATTTTTAAATGTATAGCTAATTCCTATTTTTTACTGAGACATTCGGTATAATAAATGGTATAAATATTCGAGAAAATTACTCATAAACTAGGCATACAGAAATGATTGTAAAAGATTGTTTTGTCTGCAGTAAGTATGAAATGACCAAAGAAGGACTGATACTAATAGTTGAATCCTAAGGATTTTGTTATGATTCAGGTCCACGAATCAAGCCACGCGTGTATGTTTGTCGAAGATGATGTCCGCAGATCTCTTTCGCTATTCCAGTGCGGCGTCCATTTCTCTGATCCCGCGGCGGAGTTTTATGACAGACCTACTATTGGATAAAGTTAGTTTTCGTGCTCTCAATATTGAAAAAACGGCTCGCATTTATTGAATGCCAGCCGCCTTTGTGGGTCCGTTTCGATTGCAAATGTTTTGAAATAAAGCCGTGGGTATTGTATTATGATAAACAGCCAAAAACTAAACATTCCTTTCATTTGAATGCCCGCATATTATTATCATATTATTGTACCATAATTTTTTACTATATTCATTGAACTATATTCATTCTCGATAAGTTTTCATTTGCGGTTGTATATTATGTTGATCATACAATATCTCACCTACATAAAACCATTATTTCCATGGTTATAATACTATTTTCATTTAATGTCTGTCATCACTAGATTATAAAATATTCATTTCGCTGATTCGTGTCAAACTGTCAATTACAAACAGAACAACACTAATTTGTGAATGTGTTTGTGAAAGTACTATCCTCACAGTATGTGTTATAGAATGTGCTACTTAATTATATTGCAAGTTGAGAGATTATACGTATAATATTTAAAAAGATTTTTATTTTATTAACTATTTGTTTCCCCGGTGGCGTAGAGGTGTGCGTGCGTGCCTGGCATCTGGGGAATGCGAGTTTGATACCCACATCTAAACAAAATCAAAAATGTAAGATTTGATTCCCATTAGATTGAACAACTATCTAAAACGCAACTCTCGTAAAAAAATAATGTGACATGTTTTAATATTGCGGAAATATTTTCCACTTTCGAAGAGGACATATCCACACTGCGTAGATACATATTCTCAACTTTCGTAGCAAATATGGCTAAAAAAATCTTATTTTATTTTTTATTTTATATTATGTTCCATATGTGGCGTTCATAGTCACCTCTAGGTCGATAACAGTCAACAGTTGCTTTAAATTATCTCAAGTCATGTCGGCATCCTTAAAAAATTCCACAGTATATCCAGTGTATAGAACTTAATAATCTTTCAGGATTTCAATCGAACTCCACCTATCGAAGGAAGAGACAGTATTTAAACTCTCCAAATTCATTTGTAGTATGGTTTGAGTGAGTTCCAGCACTTCTGCAGCACTTTTAATGTGACGTTTTCTTTGAGTTATTCACGAAGTAAAATCAAATCACTCCTAATATTTGATGCAGAAATCGGTTTTAAAAGCTTTGTATACCGTTTATTAGAATGCATATTTTTTTCATAAGAAAGAGTATAAATTAAGACTGTAAAATAAAATAAAGTTATCAAGATATTTAATTATCTATGGGCGTAATAGTGTTAAATTTGAAAGCTTCCCGTAAAAGCTCATAATAAAATTAAGTAACCTTTCCGGCTGGCAGTTAGCGGTTGAGATACTCACTTTCTTTCTTAATTTCAAACCCGGTACGTCATAGCACGTGCAAAAATATTAAAGACGATAACTCAGGGGGAAACCCGGAAGAGAGAAAGAAGAGAGAGTAATATGACGCGGACGGGGGTGCCCCGCGGCTACACAGCAGGTATTCCTTTAATATCGTGCTAATACTTAACTCTACGTGGCCCGGATGAGTTTAATAGACTTTCAAAATTATTTCATTTATTTATGGGTTAAGCAATATTTGTCGTTCATGGAATTATCGAAATGAACATTTTGATTTGTTTCAAAGTGAAATATATAAAGAAAACCCAAAATAAATGATTTTTGCGTTTGTTTGTTGTTTGTAAATTTGTTTTCGAATTCAACATTTTGAACGGCGATAATAGAAGATACTGACAGACCATCAAGCCCATAACTGATACGTTATATCTTAAATAAGACCCATATGATTCCTTTTAGACTATTCTGAAATTCTCATGTTTTCTTATTAATCTTATAGAAGCACACAAAAAATGTATGAAAAAGAATACAATGTAAGAAGTATGTTGTGCCCTCTATCCACCCGCTTTGTCCTTACACCTGGTCTTAATCAGGCGTATCCCGGAGCTCTGTTATCGAAAAGCGATCTAATTCATTCGGCGGGAATGTCTCGGAAGTAAATATATACATGTTTTTTTATACCATGTTTGCTACCAAAGTGGAGCATATGAATCTACACAGTGTGAAGAAATCCATTCCGAAAGTGGAATATATGGATCTACGCAATGACAACTTGAGTGCATGGCAACCTAAGTCTTAGGTACTTTATATTTGGAGGCGCCCAGTTGAGTTGAGCAATTGTCTGACAATCAATTCTCGTGAAAATAAAAGTAAATCATAACAGTATAGATTTCAATATAATCCATTTTTGGAGTAGTAATCTTCACAATGTTGAGATTTATTTGCTTTACTTTCAAAACGGACATGATTAAAAATGGGAGTTTTTATGAATTCATCGATAATGGATGACAATGGTTTGCGTTTTTATGGTATCATAATTCTATAAGTGAGATGAAAGTATGCATCAGCTTTATCCTTTTTTTGTAATAAATAGCAGACATTTAATACAAAAAGTATTAGAAGAGCTTTCCACGGTATATTATTGTCAACAGTTAGTTAACAATGATGGTACTAAAAAAGAGAAAGAGGCAACGAAGAATTATTGTGGTTGCTTCATTATCAATAATGTAGTAGGTTTTATTGTATAAATAAATAGTAATACTTATTTTCCATACCTGCTTCTAAAGTGGAGCATTTGATTGTTAACAGTGCGGAGAAGAAATCACGCTGAAAATTTAGTGAATAGGTCTCCGTATTGTTGAGACTTGTCGAGAGATTTATTCACAAAAATTGATAGCCAGCTAATTGCTTAACCTTTTAATCCGTAAGGTATCCAGTTCTGCATCATTAAACTCTCAATCTCTGGCTCCGAAGCGCGCACGCTAACCTCTCTCGGCTACCGAAGCCACGTAATACTAATTAATATAGATACATGTAAATTGAAATATTTGGTAGTAAATGTACCAGTACTCAATGAATTAAATATTACATACATAAATGAATAAATGTTCGAAGCCGTGTATATGAAAACTAATATTATGAAGCTCCCCGTTGATTCTGAACGCCTAGAAACATAAAGCTAAAGGGATGGTTAACCAAATTACCAGTATGCGTTTTTTTACTTTTCAGTTTTTTGTATTGTCATCAACATTTGAGTAAATATAAAATAAAACGTAATGATACTGTAATAAAAATATAACGCTTACTAATAGGCATATATCGCCGGTATTCGCATGAGTTAAGAGATACTGTCATGAGAGAGGATACAAAAGGATCAGCGGTTGACAAGGTATACTAGAGACGCCTAGTGGTCGTGGATGCTAACATGTATGCTAAGAAAGAAGTAAGGCTATTAATAAAATAATTTTGGATCGAATAGTTATATAAATATAGAGTAAATAGTTATGACTCATATTAACATATGGAAAGATATTGACCTTTATATAGTATTGTAATAAAATGTATAAGATTAAGATGTTGAAATATGTGTTAAGATAAAAATCAACGTAAAGAACTTGACCAGCTATGTCGTTTGTATTATCAGGTAACTAGCTAAATTTAATTATACGGTTGTGAAAACATATAAAAAGAAAACGAACAAGAAGAAGAATAAAGACTCATAGACTAAATTGTCAATAAACACAATACATTCATAAACGCATTTATCTAGACTTTTTTTTTTTCGAATAGAAATAATAAATAACTAGATTTTCTAACCGTTATTGCTTGGATAGATTCAAACTCATCCTCTATTCAAAATTATTTTATTTATCCTATTACAAATTTATTTCAATACTTGGCTGTATACAAATATCTCAGGCTTTAACCGATTACGGGAGTTTTACCCCCAAGCTCTTTCAGATCGTTCTTATAGTTATTTATTCTTGATTATATGGTGAGTTGCTGGATGCCAATCACACCCTCTGGGATTTTCTCTGTATATAACTTGAAAAGGAAGAGTTTCTGATGTCGGTTCGGCCATTTTGCGTACCGTTCGGCTATTGCGACTTGCTTTCTACGACAGATTATTTTCCAGCCTTAAGGAAAATTGAAAAATCTTACGGTGAGTGAGAAGTTTTCTTCTTAACAAGGGTAGATATTAACAGGTGATAACTAGTTAGAAAAAGAATCATGCACACTATGGTGCACGCTAAACAAGGTCTTGGGAAGTTGCTTTTAGGAAACTTATGGCACTTTGAAGAGCGCCTCATGTGCCTCACGGTATACGCCCGCATGTTGGGTTGGATATGTTGTGGGTGATGAAGGGGAAAGTTTTTAGTTTCTTCGTTGGCGATGATGTGAAAATTCAAATTTAAACACTTGATCTAGATGTGGCAATTGTAATGAATGTCAAAAACACACTTTGCTACTGTTTACCGCTTGGGATAAGTCCTTGTCGCAGGCATACAAACACATGTGTTTTATATAATTAATATTTTCGACTGATGGTGCTTGATGGAAATTGATTTTAAATTCTGAATTTTTTTATGTTTTATAAAACGCGTAAAAATATCAAAAAGATAAGAAATTTTTCTAGTATCCATTCCATAATAAAAAACATAATATATTGAATTAAACAAATGCTTTCCTTTGTATTAGGGCGATGGGGAGGCTCATAAGTAAAGATATTTTCAGTTGGCCATCGCTGTCCCTTGCGACGCCTTATTTATGGATTAAGTATTGATAATAAGGCGTCGTTTTTGTGTCCCCTTGTTTTGTGTCACAGTTACGGCAACAAAAGCGTCAAAGGAAAGCTTTAGACGTAAAGCCTTCAATGCTTAAATTAGTTATTATTCGAAAAATACTTAATAAAGAGACTTCTTATTAATTTAATAAATAAAGGAGGAAAATTTATTATCAATTTAAATTGTTATTATAATTGCTACACGTATTTGTATATTATAATGGTTCCTTAGTATTAGAGTTTGATATTATGATACGAAATAAATGATATGGTGTAATATTGTTGTACCATAGCTTTTCCTCCATGAAAGCAGATATACCACGGCATTGATAAGTAAATTACTTAACTAAGAACAAGTTTATTTGTGAAAATAAGTTACCACTTGATTGAAGTTTCATCCTAATAAGAAATAGCAGTCAAGAAATTTAGACACTGGCAAAAAGAGTAAAAAAAGGAAAAATATGTCTTTAACATTACATTGAATAAATCAGCGGTTATCAATCTGCGGGATTACTAAAATTTGATTCCCGTGGACTACCAACGTATTTATTTTAAAATAAAAAATATGTATTTTCAAAAGAGTTACCATATTTTTTTTTGTTTATCTTTATAAATATAAAATTGTGTTATTTTTATTGCCTATTTGGAATAAATTTATGAATTCATAGATCCAAATGCTTCAATATGTTAAAATTGTCTCCAAGATTGTGAAAGTGATACTACTAGATGTATGGCCTAGTCTTAATTACCTCGGAGCTTTGATATTGAGAAGTAATCAACTTTATCCGACGGGAATATCACGAAGGTAAATATAAATTATCCAAGACTTGGATTGTTACATGTTAGTGTTAAATGGGGGAAAATTAAGACTTATTTGATCAAGCAATTACGCGAAGATATCATCACGCTCGCCATATGATGCAGGAAACTTAAAAAAAGCAATGGTATTCGCCCTTGTGGCAACCGAGTCGCATGGTCTGATGGATCTAACAGCGGGTTAAGCCGATTTGAGTAACTCTTCCCATTTCGTACACATTCTCGGACATTCTCACGAATATATGATAAAAGAGTATATAAGTGTTATTGATACAAATAATTAAATTAAATAAATTAAGATTAAGTAAGTAAAGTAATTAAGAAAAAATAATTAAGTGAACACGCAAACGATATTCAATTTTTTCGGCGACTAAAAATACTAAAATTTTCTTGAAGATCAACAGTTGGTATCCACTGGAATAAAAAATAACACCTAAAAACAAAGAAATATACCGTCGCCAATGTTACAAAAACACGTAACTCGATTTTTTGGCTTAAGTCAATTCGCAAAGTAAAAATTTATTTTTTGCAATATCTTTTAACATTGCCACATTTTTGTACAAACACATGATTTGTACACATTTTATAAACATATGTGTTGGTTCAAAAATGTGTCAATGATACAAAAAAATGCAAAAATAACACTATACTTGGTGACTTAAACCAACAATTTGAGTTACGTGTTTCTGCTATATTGACGACGATGTATTACTTGTTCAAAGAAAAATGCCCACGGCAGTACATTTGAAATCAGAAATAAGAAACGCCAAAAACAATTTGAAATCGTAAGTTATACGGTGTGTGAGTCAAATAAAATATAATAGTGAGAAATATTCAAGGTTAAACAATTTCATGCAAATTTCGGCGATAACTTGTTTCTTATTCATAATAATTATCGTATGCTAAAATATAATGTTTCATGATTGATGAAGTCAAAAGGTTTTAATAGTATTACGAAACCCAATAATGGGACCGATGTACTATTTGCGAACTGTGAGCGATAACTTTGCAGTAATTCAAATTTAGAAAAGTGAAAAATTGCTCCAATATCACATTGGTAAAATCTTGTTTCGATCGATAAAATTGTTTCACTTTATACGAACATAAAATTGACATTCTTTTAACGATAACGTAAGCATGACATATTCTTTACGCACTCGGCAATTTGGATATTTCACTGCAATACGAAAACGGTTCTCCAGCGTCTGTAACATAACGTTTTACAATAACTATACAATTTATTTCGCAACTGTTCATCAATATTTTGTTTTAAAAAATTTCAGCAACACGTATCAAATTGAAGTTACTTTCAAATAAGATAATGAAGGTGCCATTTTATTCAATTAAAAGAAAAATCAAATTACCTAACAGTAGAAATGTAACAGGTGAACCATAAATGTTATTTTTTTTTTTAATTTTGATAGTATAATTTTTTAATAGTTTAATATAGAAAAGATTATTAACTAATGTGTCTAAAAATGTGTATTTAAAATTAAGTCTTCTAATAATTAATGTATTCAATAGTCATTTAAGATTAAAAAAAAACTTTACCCTGAGAATATTCATACCCTATGACGTAATAGAGTGGTCATAAAGTAAAAGGCCTAATATACTACACAATATTAAATGCTCTTATTGCAGAGTGGGCATCGTCTCTTGTATGTCATTTAAGTGCCTAAGGCTTATTACACCGTACTTAGTAAGGGTAATGGTGCCTTGAAATTGTGTAGTGTAATAGGCCTTAAACTAAAAACTTTTGGCATTTTATGAACATTCATCATGATTAAAAATTTGATTGACAAAATTAAATTAAAATTTGATTGACAAAATTAAAAATTAACAGCTTTTTGCCTTTCGGCAATTTCACACAGTGACCACGTGTTTTTTGACATTTGTACAATTTGAGACTTTAGAATGCTGTAATATTTACTAAAGTATTTGTGAATATTGTAAGTGTATGTATGTAGACTATAGTATTTGTAAAAAAGCTCTTTACACTAAAGCTCATTTCTCTAGAATAGACTCCTACACGGTACAGCTTTTCGTAGTGGCGTTGCCACGAAAATTCTATGACTACCCTTTTAATCATAAATCGTCGTTAAATGAAAATAATACGCACAACCTTAATTACTCCTACCCCTAGTTTCAACTGCCTGCATTTCATTATTTCGTTTCGAGGCCAATAAAGTTTGGTTTGCCTGAAACAACAGAAGCCTACTATTTTCAAACGTTAATTAATTCGTTAGTTTTGCAAAGTAAAATAACATTCTTATCATTTGTGTAAATATGGTCACATTTACAAATAGTACACATGTAATATTACAACCCTTAGCTATTATTTAGTTTTTGCAGATTATTGATAGTTTAAAATAATCTACAGTAATTCATTGTATGTCTTGAGCAAAATAATAATAAAGGTTAAAAAAATACTTTTAAAAATTGTAACAAAGATTATTCACTATCAGACAATAGATGAACTAGTATACGCACATTTGGTACGACATCGCTTTTGACCCTTAGGATATCTTGAGTAATATTTTTTTTAATTTTCGAGTTTACTGGATTCAAAATTGTGGATAAAGGTACCATATTATTTTGAAGCCGTGTAAAGAGAGTCCAGCGTATTAAATTAAGACAAATTAATATGCGTAAGTTATTTCATATAATGAGCAGAGAGAAAAATAGTTTTTACGCTACACTTCTTTTGTCACCGTGATTGCTGAGTTAACTTAACAAACTAAAACATGAAAGTAAAGAAATATTTAATTTACATAAGAGCATAATGTGATTATCAACCATTAAAAAATGTGACAACTTATAATAGCAAAAGCTAAAAGTCTTCTGTGGGAAGCTTTTGTGGAAAATTATTTTTTCCAAGGGTACTCACTTACCATGGTAAAGAAAATATAATACTTAATAAAACGTCTTGTAAAATAAAAGTTTTTTTATATTATAATTGTGAGAGATAGTAATTATATTTGTGTTATACGTTTAGCATAATGATGAAAAGAATTTTCTAATATATTTTGAATATAGCTCATTGGATGCATAACATCGTAATTCGAAAAAAAACTATTTTCCAAAAAAACTGTTTAAAATTGAGGTTATAATTAAAATTGTAAATGAGCAAAAATGGTAAAAAAATCATTTATGTTACAATGTTCGCACTAAAGGTGGAGCATATGGATCATTCTATTAAATGTGATTATGTCCAGCCTGAAAGTGGAGTATATGGAACTCCGCAATGTGATGATAAGTCTTGGCAGATTTTTTTCACGAATATCGATTGTCAACTGATTATTGCTATCCAGTGGTACTTTTTTCTGTTTTTAAAAATTACTCGTAAGCAGCTGTTGAAAGCAAACTACCAATCTCTGGCTCCGAAGCGTGCACGCTAGCCTCTCAGTTAATATGTAATACTTATTTATAAATAATTGAAGAATGCTAATTTTGTTATAAAAGTGCATAATAAGTTGACTACACCCAAATTAATAACAAATATTCTGCAAATTTAAATTATTAGCATTAAGATTGATCCTATTATTAGTTATCCCATTTAGAGTTAATATTTTAGATTTTACCAACGTTGCTATAAAATTTAACATACTATAATACAATACAATACTTATATATGATTTGAATATTTAAGATATTGAAAGATAAGGATATACCAAAGAAGAAAATATAGCATTTTTCGTTGTAAACTTTGGTGAAGTTTGTATGAAAATACGTAGTGCATCCTCACAAATATGGACTTTTAAAGTAATTGAAATGTCTTAAAGTAAAAGTCAAGAAGTTGAAAAATAAAACGGAAAAAACCGAAACGACGCTAAGGTTTTCTTGTACAAACAGTATAGTAGAACTAAGTAACTTGTTAAAGTAATTGCCTTCTGTTTTTTAGAATACTTTTAAACAAATAATAAGTTACTAAAATATTATAATCATAATATAAAAATTACGAAAAGAGCGGGCAAGGTTTTTGAAGTATTGTAGTTTTATTCATATTTTTTTCAACATACTGTTATTATTATTAGTATTACATTAAACACAGTTCTTAGTTTGGTATAACATTTTTTATGTATAGTGAGAGTATATTTGCCCTGGTGATTGAGTGGGTAAGTAAATATGCTTTAGCACCGTAGGTGATGGATTTAAATGCCGTATCTACAAATGATTTTTTCAAAAATTGAAGACGTAGGTCAAGATGTACAGTAGCCTCGTAAAATAGACGAAAATGGGTCTTTCAATTGTAGACATCCATATGGGTTAAAACCATGGCGGATGTGATTTGAAATATAAACAATATAAAAAATGCTCTACACTGTGTTTTTTTTTAAATTTTACCAGGCATTACCTGTCCATGGTACAAATATTAAAACTATACAGGATATCGAAGTAAAATCAGCATGGAAGATACGTAAAGTAAAATCGTGGATGAATTCAATATTTTTTTAAATTGTGTAAAAAAAATGTAGTGCTTTAAAGATTGAACATATTAGGTGAAACAACTTACAAAATGATTCCAAATAACCTCAAAAGCAAGAAATGAAACATTTCATGTCCCCAAAATATCTTGAAATATCTCTTTCTCAGTTATTCACTGTTATAAACACAGTATAATGGTTGATTATTCTTTTAACGGGGTCCCACTGATAAAAGCTTAGAACATTGATTCTCAGTGGAACTAATTGAAAAATTGATGATTCAAAGATCTATCAAAGAGAGGTTATAAATTTTTATTGATACTAAATATAAATATGCAATTAAACAAAAGATATGAACTTAAATTTAAACTTTTTTATACACATACCCGTTCTTCGGGGAATTGTGGCTTGGAAGCCATTTATAATACTGTCAAAGAAACTGTTTCAAATCCAATCTGCTTGGAGTTTTAATTCTTGAAGCCTGAAATAACTGAGTGGCAAAAATATGGGCCAAGAAGAATCGTGTACTGTCTGCTTTTTTTTTGTTTGAGTCTGAGCTAAATCTATTTTAATCATAGTTATTTCAAAAGCTGTATGAATTCTCCGTAAAGAAATTAGTTCCCGTAATGCATTGAAAACATAATTGAACGTACATATAATACAATGTTCATTCTCACCTATTCGTGTACGACACTATTAGTCTAGCTGGGTAGGTGAAACAAGCATCTGCCGGGTAACACGCCATTATCACATTTTTATCTCCTCTGCTAGTGAAAGAATCGTCCTACAACCACATTTATATGGTTATAACACCACTTAAAAAGCTTCTGGAATTTTACAGTTCGCTTTTACCGCGGCATTTACGTCTCTTCAAATACACGGTTTTAAATAACATAAAATACAGCCAATGAATTTCCTAAATAATTACCAACACGAGATATTGCCGTACTATTAAAATACATAGTTGTGAATCTTATTTAACCTTTTAATCGTTTAAATGTAAAAGTAAATCATTATTAACGGCTTAACATTTTATAATGTGCCTATTCGTCCCTAATGATCAATCTACTGATGAATCAATTTTATTAGAATTATAATATTTTTTTTTGTCTTTATTTAATTTCTTCTTCATTAGTTGTCCATTATATTTCCATTGCCGATAAAAAGTAAATTCATCATATTTAGTTTTGACTAGCTGTACTCGACCACGCGTTACTGTGGCTCAGTCTAGTTAAATGGCGCTGTTTTTTCCTGTCACAGGTGTGAAATCTATATAATATTAGGTATATAAAATGTCTCCTCGATAGCGTAGTTGGTAGGGCGCACGCCTAGCGATTCTGAGAATGCGAGTTCGATCCCCCATATGTTGGATTTTAAAAAAATCTAAAAATGCAGGACTGGATGGCCATTGAGTTGAGAAATTGTCTGACAAACAATTCCTTCAAAAAATAAGACGTGTCAAAACGTCTTCATATTGCGGATATCCGTATACTCCTCTTTCGGGGTGGATATCTTCACACTGTGTAGATCCATATGCTCCACTTCGGGGACAAACCTGGTTTATAGTATAAAAACACGCGCGTATTTAAATTAAACGCTGTGTCAAAATTTCAAAGCAATCGGTGAAGAACTCTTAGAAATTTAAGATTTTGAAAAGACGAATATTTACATTTATATGATATTTATAAAGATAGTACTTTCTATCAATTATAAACATTTTATCTTCTTAATATGAAATCAAATAAAAAGGTTGCCCTAATATGTAATCACTAACTCTTATTTTATAAAGGCAAACATCTCATGTCACTTAAGTTCCGACAATATATAGTGTGTTTATTGTTTTTACACTCATAAGATTAAATTATTAACCGATATACTGGGTATAATTTACGTCCTAAACCCGCCCGTCCATGTCAATTTCCGCATATTTTTTTTTATCATCCAACAGTGATGAATATTGATCTAAGCGATGTGGATATTTTATCTACGATCATTGAAATAAAAATCTACCCATACTATAAATACGTAAATTAAGTATAAAATGGGTTAATATTAATTTCTGTGTTAGTGTGAGCACTTCAATGTGTGCGAAGCTGTCATGCGTGCAGTTGTCATGGAACCGGATCTCCACAATGTGAAGACATGTCTTAAGGGATTATTTTACACGAGAATTGCTTGTCAGACAATTGATAAACCCAACAAGTATCCAATCCTCTATTTTCAGATTTTTTAAATCCGGTAGATGTGAGAATCGAACTCGCATTCTCTGGGTGCTAGCCTAACTAATTAAATATAACCTAACCTAACCAATATAATCCTAACCAGCACACCACCCTCACCATGAAACTTTTAATACACGCGATGGTATATAAACTTCAAAATCACGTGTTGAACAAGTGCCTACAGAAAGGTCAAAACACACGTGAGAAAGAAACTTCAAAAACACGTGCTTTATTAGTGTCAAACAAGAAACGTCAGATCCACTTGGCATAGAAACGTCAAAATCACGTGGCATTTATATGCCACGTGATTTATATGTACGAGAACACGAAAGGCGATTTTATTGAAACATGCATTTTTGAATCCTATGCGAAGATTTTTTTTGAGGCTTATAATTAATTAATTTATATTTTGCCTCTATAAAAAAATGTGTAAAATATATATTAATTATGGCATTTTACTTTAAAATTATATCTATGATTAAAATAGATTAAGTGAAAATTTCTCTCTTGAAAAGTTGCCTCTGGTAGAGTTATCTACTTATTACGGGTGGGTACAGGAATGAAAAAAAGAATGGTTTTCTCAATCGAAAATATGTGGGCCCCATTTTTTGTTTAATCGTACACGCGCCTTTGAGAAGGGGCATCTCGGCGGTAATAATTGTAATCAATTAAACGTTGGAAAGGGTTTGTGCGAGACTAAAACACGATCCGTCTGAAGTTTCTAACAAACGGTTGTTCGGATATTGCCTAATAGGTTACAAAGTTGCTGCCTGTATGTATTCTGGCATGACCCCAAAAGTTAGCTGGGCGTAGTGCGGGATCAGTACGCGCTCTAGAATTGGATTAAAAAGAGGCCGAGGAACAGAGGTGGATTGCGTTGATTCGATTTCAATTGGCCCTATTCAAACATGCTCTTGATGGCTGAATACACTTAGAAATACATGCCCCAACCATGTTTTAGTTACAGATGACCTATAAAGCAAAAAAAAATTTAATTGAAAAGGATGTAAATGTCAAACTATACAATCACGTAAAGACCATTATGAAACATGTAAATCCTTATCATTTCATAAATCTTGAAAACAGCTGCTTCTTCTTTCTACATTACAGAAAAACTGTCAAATACTATTTGGAGGATTAAAAGAATACTGTCAACTGAGAAAATACAAAGTGAATAGAGGGTGGTAGAGATTTCAGGAGTTCAATTTTTATTTAAAGCAGTAGCTTATATGAAGCAGCATTACGAGATATGTATCCTAATACTTTTAATTTTATTGGTAAGAAATCAATTTAATACTACAACCTCTCCGATTATCGAGAATATGGAATTTTATAATGTCAATAACGGTTTTGAAAGATTGTTTGCTGTAGGTATTTACGGTAAATCTATGGCTTATTATTCTAGCCTGTTGTACATTTTAACATTATTAAGTCTTCGTTTTACAAATAATTCAGTTGGAAAATGGGCTAAAAATAAGACTTATTTGGGGTCCGATTTAAAATGTATTTTTTTTCGATATTTTTGTTGACGACTTATCTTTATAAAAATAACATTGGTCATAATTACCGAGAAAAGTTCACTTTATAAACGCAATACATTAGATATGAAAGTATATATTCTTTTTATGTTAAAACGGAGCCAATTCATTGTAGACGGTAGTCACAAATCACACACATCATGATAAATATTTTTTTTACCATGTTCGCTCCAAAAGTGAAGAATGTTGATCTATACAGTGTGAAAATCTTACTAAATTGAGTACTTACATAGACCTTCCCAACGTGGACACATCGTTGTCTTGACAAATTTTTCATTTGAATTGTTTATCAGACAATTTCTTAATCTAATAGACATCCATGATGCGTTTTAAAAACGTGGTAGATGGTGGAATCGAACCCGCACTCTCAGGACTTGAGGCGCGCACTATAACCTCTACACTACATCCCAGACGCATTATATTGCTTAGGTTGGGTTATATTTAAATACAGTTAGATGAGGTTAGGCTATAAGAATAAGGCTGATAAAAACTATGATTTCAATACTTTTAGCATTATCAATGATGCATAGTGACTAATTTCTGTATACTGAGTGATTTTCGTGTGATAACTGATTAATTCCATACTCAATAGTAATTAGATATATAATGTTCCCAGAACGGTATACCTTTTTACATTTTCGAATTAAAAGCAAACTTCGTTTGAGCTGTGAAATAAATTAACTTGTAATAATTATAACAAAACGTCTATTGTTATGGTTCCACAGAAATCTGCCAACTTAAATGTATTATTTTTATTTTTCTATTTATAACAAAACATATTTTTATTCAATAATAACTTATATAATATGTCCACCGTATTAAAATGTAATATCTCGTTGTTAGTATTAAAAAAAAAAATGATTTGGAATAAATTTATATTATAAAAACGAAATAAATTTAAATTCTAGATTCTAAATGATTTGATGAACAGGCAGTGTCAGGGAATAAAATATAATGTTCAAAACTGGTTTCCAAAAACATAAATTTCAAAATATCAGAAAAAAATGTGACATAAAGTTCATAAAAACGCCGGCCTTTTAAGTTATCCTGAGTGCGTGTCTGGAAAAGTAAGTTAAATTCGGAGGGCCGGTGGGAAATAAGGTGAAGAGCGTATGAGGATTCTTTCCGCGCCTTTCACTAGCGAATATTCTACTGAAAATCATGGGAAAAGAATCCTTCGATATCTTACGTATTGTAATTAAATGAATGCATCTAAAATATTATTGAAATGACTAAGCAAGAAACCAGATTGACCCTCTATGGTTTAATATAGATTTTTCCTTTAAATACCAAGCTATGTACTAGAACCATCATCTCTCTAATTCGTCTAATCAAATCAATTAGCTGATACATCGTAAAACAACTGAATTTAACATTATCAAGCTAGGTAGAATTTTGGCATTTAAATACCGAAATAGAAGATTTTATACTATGTTTTTAAGACATGATATGATGCGACTTAACTGATTTGGGCCCAGTTTCATTTACGTTATGCTCTCGATCCAAATGATCATGAAAATCCTTTGCATATCATTATTGCAGTTGGAAATGAATTGTCTTCGTGTACAGCAGTGCTAGTCGACCTGCTGCCTAGTGCCTACTAATGGCGAAGCAAGCTTTTATGGTGGGCGGTAGGGATTTTCCCAATGCTTTCCGAGTACTTTGTAGGTGCGTTTAATCAAGTTATTGCAAAATTGGTTAACATGGCCGTACGTGCCATGAGGTAAAGATGCGGTCGCCTCAGGCGGCATCATGTAAGGGGCGCCAAAAATAGCAAAATCAATACAAATGTACATAAGATACTAACCATGTGGAGACGCCGCCATGCCGAAAATAGAGAATTTTATCTAGCGAGAGACCTAAATACATTTACTATATAGTTACAAAAGTGGGCAGTGTGTATAAAAAAGTGGGTGTAGAGTACTTGATTTTGGATATAAACTTATTGTAATACCAACAATCATATTATGTTCATGTTGTGTATTTATAAGATTGGCCTAGAAGCCTTTTTGATTTTAGTTGTCCACGATGATGAATGTGGCTGCTGCGTAGCGTCATGTAGGCATGTTATTATTTTCAAGCATACATTTTTTTTTCGAATTATCTGTCACCATGTTTATATAACTAGTGACTGTTAGTTTACTTGAACCATATATCTAATTTGAGTTCAAGTAATGTAGTACCGGGAATTGGCTCAATTACATATTACCTATAACCCTGAATTGCTTATGACACAGCACCGGGATTTTGAGAATCATCATTGCTTACTTATGCGTTATATTTGACGAATTGAATACAATCAATGTCATACCTAAATGTAAATAAGTATACTCACCTAGACGTTTGAAATAAGAAAATATAGTGTTATAATTAGTACATACCTTTTTTTAAATATTAAATACAATGCATAGCTATTGATAAAATTCAGATTAAGTTAAAATTATAGGATAACGGGTATGGTAATGTAAGAAATAAAATGCATTTTTATATTTTTTTCTCTTCTGCAAAAAAATTTGCATTGAAAACTATATTATTTCATCATTCTTTTTTATAGGTAACAGTGCACATCGACATATCGGAGACTTATATAATAGGTACATATTTCAATATATATAAAATAATCACAATACAAATAACAGACGAATCAGAAGTAAATAAAAAATATTTCATTTTTGATAATATTTTAAACATTCTTTGCCTTCTGCTATGTATTAATTAATTCAAATTATAAAAAAATGGTACGGTTCAAATAATTAAAAGAATTTAGACGGATAGAATTTAAGAGTTATATTTTGTTTGTATTTAGATTAATCTGCGCACCGATATATAAAAAAACTTTTGGCAAAATTTGTATAAAAACAATGAAAAAAACATAGTCTTACAAACTAAATTACAGTTTTCAGTAAAAATATCCAGTTATGTTTTTGTAAAAAGGTACAAAATTAGTTACTTAAAAATGCTATAACATACAATAATGCTATGATGAGTATTAAGAGTTTACAGAGAAATAATCTAGGGATCGCATTTCTGATTACAATTACGTATACGACAAGAGAAAAGCACTTTAATACAAAAGGTTAAACAGTGTTAGAGAGACAAAATAATTGACAGGATAAAAAGCAATTCTAAAAACTAGACCACGTACGAAGGGCAAACGAATAGTTACCTGCTAACACAAATAATATACACGTTTACCGAACTTAGTTAGTTACTGAAAATCTAAGCGAGAGACTATTGATAGATATGTTAGTATATTGTTGACAATCAAAGAATAAATGCATTAGTAAGTTATTAAGTCCTTATAAAAATGCGTTTAGTGTATTGATTGATAACAAAAGCAGCACCAATGATTTATTAGTGATAATTCGATATTGATTTTGTCATGGGCCAGTCACACAAAATACCGTTAATTTAAAAATTTACAGCCCTACAAAATTTAATGTACATAAATTATATTTTAAACATTTGAATTAGTAAAATCAAATGACGTCATACTGTACTGCCATTTAATATAACTATACGTTCTTTTTGTGCGTGTTAAAATTACACTCGTAAAAATGTCAAATCGAAAAATCCTGTTCAGGAATAGGGTTGCCAGCAGTCCCGGAGTTTATTTATTGGAATTTCATAAAAAAATTTAAGACGACACAAATATAAAATAAAATTGATTCCATTCGGCCAGTGGTATATAAACTATTTGACAACTAGTAATGTAA
>JAGVSQ010002989.1:0-22906 GCA_022683975.1 Rhyacophila evoluta | reverse complement strand
AGTGATCTCACATATGGAAGTTTACCAGTTTTAAATAATTTAGAATTTAAAAAGATATAGAATACTAAAAAAGCTAATTGAGAAAAAATTGAGACTTATTTAGTCAAGCAATTTATGTGAAGAGATCATCACGCTCGCCGTATGACTCTGCAAACTTTTTAAAACCAATGAAATTTGTCCTTGTGGTAACCAAGTTGGATGACAATTTTTAGTGGTATATACTCAATAGGCAAATCGTATATTTCAAAAAAAAAGTTTTTAAAAACATTGAAAACCACTGCTTTAAAATGAATACCTCCTATCCTTATCCGAGATTCTCATTCAACATTCAAAGTTTATTTTGGTAGCACAATCATTTCAAAATTAATCGTTTCGAAGCTTGTCATTATGAGTTATTTACCGAGAAAGTGTTTACATTACGAAGATGATCCACGGCCCATGATTATTCACTTATTTTACACCAACCATTATACTGCTAATGGGGTTTTGATGGTACACCGACCTTAAAAATGGATTTATTTTAATACATTCATAATATTAACTTACTTTTTTTTATTATCGTGTAAAGGTATGATAAAAATTTGATATCTATTTAATATCAAAGTTATGGCTGTAATTAATATTTCATTACAGAATTTTTGTTACAAAAAATATACTTTTTTCATTTCATTGAGCTTATATTAAAATTTTACATTGCGTACAATATTTAAATATAGATTCATTTGCCACAATAATTTCTTCGTTAACAACTTCGATAGTTAATTTAACCATCTCTTTCCATAATGAATAGCAATGAACTTTACCCAATTAAAGTAGTCGGTATGATGTTGCTATGGATACTAGTCAATAACAGTCCATGACAACTTTCCAAATCAAATTTATTCAAACTATTTCTAATTTTGATGTTTTCAAAGATGGGTAAATTTTTGGTTTATTGGCTTGTTAGAAAAAAAATAATTAAATAATACATATTTTTAATCCGTTTATACGTAACGCTGATCTAACAATGTGCACGTAGATATAAATATAAGAATAATTAAAGAGTCAATTTTGACGTTACTGTTACGTTTTGTGCTATATACATATAAATATTAGCCATGTATCAGAGGTCGATAGTAAATTATGTGTATACGAATTAATTAAAGTCATTATAACTTGATATATACGTAATTCCACTGAGTAAACCAACTCAATAACTAAATCAGCTCTGGTATATTATGATACTATAGCCTTAATTAACTTTCCTCCCGATAGCCAAGAGATTAACGTGTGCTTTGGAAGCGAAGGTTGCCAGTTTAACTCTTAAAACTACTGATTTTTTAAAGATTCCAAAGATACAGGACTGGATATAAAAGCATTTGAGCAATTGGTCTTTACCAAATCTAGTAAACAAGACCGTCGGAACAGGTCTTCAAATTGTGAAAATTCATATATATATCCACTCCACTTCTGAAATACATATCTTTATACTATTAAAATCCATATTTTTGGAGGAAACGTGCCAAAATTCTGCCATATTAAATATACAATTGTTTATTTATACAATCAAGTATAATTAAGTAATGTTTTTAAATAGAACAACAAATTGATAGATTGGTTTTATAATAATTTCAATATGATCAATATAGTATACGATCATTAAATTTTATTCAATATCCTACAACGAATAAAGTTAGTGTTACAGTTTTGATTTGAAATAAAAAATTTAAAGCTTTCATATTATTGAGCTTAGAATACCAATGCTCATAAAATGCATAGTCAGTTTAGTGTCTAGTGGCTTTATCTATCTGGTCTCATTAAATTCGTAATCAATTTTGGTTAGTGCTTTTAATTCACTTTATCACCGCCAGAGTCAGATCTGTCGCTGCAGTCAAATTAAATCATTAAAATTCATTTCTGTCGTCTCCCTTCAGCGTTTTGCTAATTTGCAGAATGCATTTTGCATTGCTAATATCTATGGTGTAACTGACATCCACAAATTACTTGCCTTTTGTACGAGAGCATGAAACTATTATCAGTATTAAAGCAGTTATGGTTATATATTATATTATAGCAGTAGTCCGCGGCTGAGTTGAAAGTTATGAATCACTTGATGTTGTAGTTCACATATTCAAATCTAGTAGTTGCAAAAAATTAACATGTTTTAATTTGTATTTAATTCCAAGGCGTGGGACTAAATTACATGATTAACTGACTATCAAAGCTAGTTAACAGTTATCTTTTAAAATAAACTTTCACATTATAGAGAGCTTAAGCATGATTCAAAACACTTTTTCGTTAAATCTCATATGGTTTCGTTTAAAGAACTTTATGTTTTAAGTATACACATAACATACATCTCATATTATTAAAGTCTTGAACTACGAAACCGTTAACAACATACTCAAAGAATCATATGTATAATAATTCGGTTTTTTTTAATCAATATTAGTTTATTAAATAAACTCAAACTATTTATAGAAAGACAATTCGGTTGTAATTTTTTGAATGTTGGCTGAAGAAATATATATCTGTTACGAACCTTGCATGCCTATAAACGGCTTCAATATACATTTCAAACACTAAAACAGCTGCAAAATAATATCTCTCTCTCTTATATCTCTTAATGTGTTGATAAATATTAAATTATATTGATCTTATAACTTATTGTAATGGAAAACTTAAATAAATGTGTAACAATTAATATACTCAAAGCACAACTAGAAGCTCACAATAAGGCATAAGTACTCTATCATCTTATATAACTAATTTATACAGTTATTCAATTCTTTTAAATTATTTTTAACTTATTTTTACGTGTTTTTAGTTTTAAAAATGATAGAAAAGAAATAATTGTTTTAAAAATATTATGAATATATTCTTTAACCATTTTTAGTATTTAAATTATTTTGCATGTATCCAATCACTTGTTAAATTTTCCGAAATATTACTGCTTAGCGAAGGAAACTTTTTGAACTAATCTCGAATACTTCAATTTTGTAATATTAAGTTTAACATCTCATAGGCTGATAATAAATTTTAATTATCCATCTCCCACTTCAGTATCTACCGACAAAAACATTCAAGCGTTGTGTATTTCAGTATTCATTTCTTATTATTTCAAAGGATTGTTATTTACTGATTTAAGTACAAAACGTTCTTTAGCAAATAACTACTTCTGAATGATAAAAGCTCTCACTATCTCACTCACACTTATATTTGGTTACCGTATACTTTCAAAATTTAGCTTCGGTCGCGATTAACTCAAGCTTAAAAATATCAAAAAGCTTTTATCCTAAACCAATTTTCTTAAACACTTTTAGAAAATACTATTCATCAGTTAAATTAATTATATTTTATTTAAAGAAACTTTTCTTACTATTTATGCAATACTTTCTTTCTTAAATAATTGACTACCTAACGGGCCCACCATCCACCCGCCCCGTCCTTATACCTGATCCTAATCAGGCGTATCCCGGAGCTATGATATCAGAAATCGATCTACTGTGTTCGACGAGAATTTCCCGGGAGTAAGTAAAAATTACCCAAGACTTAGTTTGCCATGCACTTAAGCGTGCTGAAGTCAAAAGAATAGAATGATAAAAACGCCGATTGTAAAAAAGATCACTTTTTGGCCAATCAATATATGTGAAGAGATCATCACGCTCGCCGTATGATGTGTGAGACTCTTAAATAATTGACCATTAAAATAAAGTTCAATTAATTTATGACGTTTTTGAATCACGTATATCTGTGAAAAAAGGTAACGATTTGGATATTTTATTCGTATACTTATTGTTAAGTTCAAAACATATGGAATATGAACGTAAATATTATAGTAAAGGATACATTCATTTTTATTCTTTTTCATTTGAAGTAACAACCTTATAGGCTTTAGTGGTATATGAATATTTATTTGAAAGGGTGTTTTTCCCATCCCGTAGGAACGCTTAGCACGCCACTATACGTCGTAAACTAGCCCTCCCCCTCTCTCACTGAACTATGTGAGGAAACAAATAGCTACCTAAACTATCTAGCCTATCTTAAAATAGGCGTACTCAACATCGGTATCATTAAAAAAATATTTAATATTTTTCGTATAAACTTGTGGAAAAATATTGTATAAATTTAATTATACTTATAGAATTTGACTACTTCTCGTCTGAGAATTTTTTATATTGATTTCAATATTATCTTCTTTTTTTTCTTCGTGTTCACTTAATATTATGATTTTTTATGTTCTGTTACTAAGGACACGCTACACTAAAATGTCACTGTTAACCTTGATATTATAATATAAATATATTTCTAGACTAAATAAAGCCTTATTCCAACTGGTTTCTATTCTACAAATCCTACAGAAGGCTGTTATATATTTTGTTATACATATAATCGTTCTTCATTTTTTTGCAATACTCAACACGACTATGACGTGATTAATAATGATTTACAACTTTTTAAAACGTTATTTTTTAAAATTTAAATGAGTAATCAAATATAGCAATGCCAGAAAGGTCTTCAATCTTTGAAACTATCCCAACTTAATTAACTTAAGATGAAATATATAAAATTTCTTGTAGTACCGAAAAAAAGCTTTTTTTTTGCTCTTTATCCGTTTTTTTATGTGGAGCATATAGCTCCCACGGGATACTTTCAGGACTCTTTAATATCCGGCAGTTGCATTGTATCGTCCCATTTCCATCCAGTATGCTTTAATACTACCTTATATATGGACTGTATAAATGGAAAATTACGTAGTATTAAATTTAAATCAGATTTCTCAAATAAAATACCAGTTTTAGAGTTAACGCAATTTAAGGTAGTGTCTTTTTAAAATTTTGACTTTAGCTCAAAAATATGAATTTAGTATTTTTGTGCCTTTTATAAAAAATGTTCTGTGTGAGTACATATTGCCTTTCTGTAGTCGATATCTTGTAGATATTATGACAGAAATTAAGCAAATAAGAACTGTGATGTTCGAAGACATCTGCATGTCCCAACTAGTTCCAGTGTCGTTCTATAACGTTTAACTTATCAGAGAGCTGTCTAGTATTTTCTCTTATCTCCGAGTTCTTGGCGAAGTCAAACCATCTTACCTCCCGTTTTCAACGTACACAGTCGTTTTCAAAACTAGATATAATATATTTTTTGTCGCAATTAAAAACTAATAGCTAATTAATATAACGTCGTTGAATATATCTGCTATTTGTAAATAATCCTGAGAAATTGGATGAAAACGAAGCTACGACTGAATACTGGCTATCAATCTCTCAGCCGCCTGACTTTGCCGGACGTGAAAAAGTTTTCGCAAGATTTATTTCGCACGGAAATATGGATTTTTAATTCGTTTATTCAATAAAACTATCTGAAAAAAGTTTACTGAAAGCTTTGATTATTTTCATTGTCATCGTGTTTTTATCTTATTTTGCCGGTAAAATAAACATTCATTTTGCAGGGCATTTAATATTTTTATATTACTTTGAATTATTTATGAAATACAACAAATTTAATATTTCTATGAAGGTTTCAATTACAGAATTTTTTATTTATTATTATATAGATTTGATTATTAGTACACTGTATTTTGTTGTCTTCCAATATTGTAAGATTAACGTACGCGCCTTATATCCGGAGAGTACGAGTTCGATTCTCGATCTACTGGATTTTAAGATGCAGAGATTAAGCAATTGCCTGACGACCAATTCTGGTAAAAATTCATCATCTTGCCGAGATCTATATACTTTATTTTTGGCGTAGAAATTTCTACATTGTCTAGATCCATATGCTTTTCTTTTAAGTGGACATGGTTTTCAATATTATTGTTTTAATTAATTTAACATATTTAATCGTATGCATAAGGTGTATTTTTAAATCAGTGACATACACAATTAAATTTGTTTTTAGCTTTTAAAAAAAGCTCCAATTTTATTGTAACATTAAACAAAATACGTAATTTAATGATTGAACTATTTTTTCAAATGTCGTATTTTCAATGATAATCAATAATTTGAAACACAGGTAAAAATTTTACAAACCTTAACAAAATCTTCGGTACTAAAAATACTAATACGATTATAAATATATATTATAAACATTTAACGCACGACCACTTTGAATTTTTTAATGGCTATTTTTTACATAATTTTCTGTTGAACGGGTTGTACCATATTATGAAGATTATAAAATCTATAATGTACATAATATTATTTATGTAAAATAACAGAGGAAAAACCAGGCCTCAAATCAAAGTAGTATAAATTGCTAAACAGTGAATGCTATTTCTTTCTACACTGTGCGTTAGTAGTTTATTTATTTCGAATTCTCTTTTATTTTCATTCAATTTTCGTTATTTCTTTATGATTTACTTTTATTTTATTACTTCAAAAAATTTTGTAACAATTTCTATTTTGAAGGAAAGAATTCTACGAATATAGTGTGTCATTAACATTTCATTTACATAAAGAATACAAAATTCGTAGATGCGTATCTTATATTAAAAAAATATACACAAAACTTTATACAATTAGCATAAAATTTGTTCGCCTTATTTGCAGCGGTCCAAAACGACGTGGGAATTCTCGCGAGGGAAACTTTCGTTTTTGTGGCTTTGCCTGAAAATTTCTCGTCTCACTTACTTTGGAGTGGGAAAAATAATTGTAGAAATTGCTACAACGCTTATTACATATTTCTATTAATAGCGTTTGTTAATTAATAATTATTATCAAAGAGATTTGTTTTACGTAATTTATAACCGATTTCTCCCTATTTGATTAAGGTGGCTGATAACAATAACATGGGATGTTAATGGTGCCGTGGGAGAAATATTTAATAGAATATTTGAGCTATTATAGTTCCTTTATTATATACTATAATTTTACTCACATACAATATTTTGGTATTTTTGGTGTTTTTGTTTTTTGTTTGTTACTTCTTTGTCTCCCCGGCAGCGTAGTTGGTAGCGTGCGCGCCTAGCCATCAGAGGTTCGATTTTCCATCTTTCAAATTTTAAAAATAAAAAAAAATTAGGATTGAATGTCTATTGGGTTGAGCAATTGTATGACAAACAATAATCTTTCAAGACGTCTTCACATTGTGAAGATTCATATACTTTACTTTCGGAGTGGATATTTTGACACTGTGTAGATCCACATGCTCCACTTTGGGGGCGAATATGGTATAAAAGAAAACTTTTATTAAAGCCTATTGTAGGATATATGTTCGTTTGGGATTCATCTTAGTTTTTAAATCCACCGCTTATATGATCTCACGGTCGTGAATAACTTATCGACTTTTCATTATTGTAAGAAATAGCCACTTGAGTATTACATTATAAGATTTTCAAATTTTAATAAAAGTTGAGTTATGATATATAGGAAATATATAATTCATTTGTAAGTAGTGTGGAGTGACGTGTGGGTGAAAATTTATATGGTGGAAGTTTTTTTTTTCTACCCACAAATTTGACAACCTATCCGTAATTCAAACTTAAAAGCTAGATTAATATACTGATTCGGTATTTGCAGCTTACATTATTTTGTATGTATTATGTTGCATACCTTAAGGATATCGAAAAAAATCCGTCTGAAAAATCTGATGGTTACGTCCTTTTTCTTTTCTTCAGTCGATATGATTTTTTGTACTATTTTTTATCAAAAATTCAATATAAAAATTTTAAGGAAATGTAGAAAAAATTACCTGTAGATACAACTTTCCTGTTCAAAAATGAACACAAAAACGCCACTAGGAAAACCCATTAACATACTAACGTAGTTTTTTCTATCTTCATAAAAACATCAACTAGATGCTTAGTTTACACGAAACTTTCTTCCGTTAAATTTATAGTCTTTGTTAATAAATAACAATGAAAAAATCCTGCTTATACAATATTTTTAAAATATGCTTATTTGTATCGTTTTTTATTTTCAGTAATATTACCTAATAATTGTTACATAAAATTGTTTATAAAATTACACGGTTTTAGTAAAATTTTATAATTACAGTACAGCTTAATTGTATGAGTAGTTAAAAAAACATGTAAATACAGCAGACAAAACATTAATGAAATAAAAGCTTGCTGATATATAATCTGAGCTTATTTAAACACAACACTTTCATGTAAACCTTGACTCCATATAAGAGATCAACGCACTTGAATTTCTGGCCGCACGCCACTTTACATTTGAAATACGAACAATCAACATTTTTTCATAAATCGTTTTAAATTTCTACTGAAAATGTCAGAATGCTTTTTGCGTATTCAATGAATTCTGCTTTAAGACAATTGAAATATCTTCCATACACTTTTTTACAATTCCAACTTCACACAATATCGCAAATATATAGCTACCTAACGTAATGTAACTATACCAACGTGCAGTTCATTAAACTTCGCCGATAACACTTGTATTCATACAAAATCTTTTGTAACTTCTTTATAATACGCAATCAACTGGATTCAATTTTATGTATTTACAAGTTGATATTAATAGTATTTTAAGTTTTGATAAAATAAAGTTTGTAAAAATCAAGCTTCGTTTATTACAGATCCATAACTGATATTTATCGAATCAATTGGCATAAAATATTCAATTTATTTACAAAACGAAATTAAAATATGTTTACTATACTTGCTACAAAAATAGTATATTCTAATACGTACAATCTGAAAATGCTTGCCCTGTAAGTTGACTGTATATACTATATAGACCATTGCAATTTGAAGACTTATTCTGATCAAAAAGATTAGACGTCACCCAGTTCTTGATCTATTAAGCATACAGTCCTGCATAATTTGAATTTTAAAAAATCTTGAGAAACTGTGGGCAGTGAGCGAACATATAACGTAATATGTTATAAATTTGCCCACTGCCCACATATAATATAGCCTGAAGATGCCGAAAGGCAAAACCCGGGTCGCTAGCAGTGATCTCACATATGGAAGTTTACCAGTTTTAAATAATTAAGATTTAATATTGTCTAAAATGATTGCTGGCTTCATATTTTATTTCAATATTATATTCGTGTACAAAAATTAGTTTTAAATCTTACCTTAGGAAAAATATCTTTTTTATTAACATCCTATTCTATTATAGTATTCTTGGCTTATAGTTTTTCCTTGCATCTCTAACCGAGTTGATACTGCACGCTTTTATATAAATAAATAATAAATCGCTTACTATATTTGCATAGACGTCATAGTTTTTAAATGTATTTAATTGCAAAATATTTATTTAACACTTTCATGGATGGGTTTTTTTGAAGTGTATTTAATTTTGATACATATCGATTAATATGTTTACGATAATATCGTAACTTTACAAAAATATTTTCAGAAGTATCCTATAGTTATTGAAATGATCTATATTTTAACAATAAAAACCAATTTTTGCGACGTACAGTCGGGCGCAGAAATGCGTCTGTACTCATTTAGACACGAATAGCGTTGGGCGTAATACTACGTCTGTACTACTTATGGAGATAGAGGATATGAAGAGAACTGCCAAATCCAAATAACTACACAACAGCTTTTGAAAAAGTATGGGATACATTGTTAACGATTTGCAGAGTTTTGTATTTATCATTTATGAAAACTTGGACACTACTTATCATCATTTTTTGATAAAGTTGGGAACCAAAGGGGTATTTTTTTTATTAACATCCAATCCGTCTGTTGATTAGAGCTTAATATGTCTTTAGTAATGAATTATTTTATTTTATAAGAAATTAATTTATCCGATTCATTTCGTGACTGAATGAATATATATTTAGCGGTATGAGTTTAATAAAAATCTTATACGCGAATACAATGTACTTCCAGAATCTAAAAGCTTACTGATTTTTAACGTAAAGCCTTAGGGCTGAACCCATTACAAAGACAATGTAATTCCCCAGGCATTTCAGATAAAGGCTTCAACGGAGTACGTGTGTATTACTAATCCATAGACAGTTTCAATATTAGGTCACGGAAAATGTATTGTTTCAAATGAAAATGCTTCACTGATTACGTCTTAGGTCTTGAATCTAACCACTAATACAAGAATGCATTAAATATTATAATTATATTCTTAAAACAATTTAACATTCAGTATCCAAAACATACTAAAAAAGAAATCGTTTGACTTAAGGAAATCGAAGATAAATGAAATACTACGCAGTCATTGCTGCCTGTGGTAAGAACCATTCGGCAGCAATAAGCTACCTCAAACACGTGGTCCAGATGCCAAAAATTAGTCTGATTTTTTTTTATTCTTTCCTGTTTATTCAAAATTCCAAAATATTTGAGGACAATCGAATACTAGCTAGAAGATATATCGACAGAATACTTTTGCATGGCCTAGGATGATTCTAAGTGATGTGCGGTTGAGCTTGAAAGCTCGGAATAGTACTGTTTACTCCACAGATAGTGCATATATAATTAAAGAAGAAAAATACTTTTTTTTACGCATTTCAGTTTTACTACTAATACAGTAAAGCTCAGCATGTATACCGCTACACACCAGCGTATCGCATATTGGTTGTTGCATTATAAAATATTTGACCAAACTCGAAACCCCAGACTTAATGTACTGCTGTCGATAAATAATCTGAAAATATCTTATTTATAGAGTAGCATTATTTTCGTGAGAAACTTCTTTCCCACGCGGAAAAGGTTATCGTGTATGGCTAGCTATTGTGCTATTTATAAACATTGTATGGATTGGAGATAGGTTCACGCGTTTGTATCATAGTGGTAGATGACACATGTGTTTATATAGCCATTATAGAAGTACTAAAAACCTCTGATTTAAAGAGGTTTTTTTAACAAGATTTAACTTGAAACCATTTAACCATTCATTTAAGATATTAATATCAGTTCTAAGATACACATGTCAGGTCTAAATTATTTATTTTTGTATAATAAAATAAAGTAAGTTTTCAATACTCCTACATGATTTTTGATTCAAGTGGTTATAAGCCATAATCTTCAGCGTATAAATATAATGTATTTTTTAATTTTTATGTATTTTGTGTCTACTTCAAAAGTGTAGCATATGAATCTACACAGCGTGAGGTTCTCAGTTCCCATTATTGAGTATACTGGTCTACATGTTTTGAAAGATTATTTTTCACGAGAATTGGTTTTCAGATAATTACTCAACTTAATAGAATAGGCATTACAGTCGAGTATTTTTGCATTTTAAAACACAATTAGTCAAAACCAATAATGTATAAGAATTTTCTTTTCAAAATTAGCTTTTTGTAAAGTTATTTACTTATTCCGATTCGATGTAAGTTTATATAATGTATAGGCATAAGTTATTCCTACTTGTAGACCTGATTCAACAAGTAAGTAAATAGTTATCTTTTAGTGAATACATTCTATGAATCTTTTAAGGCATACGAGTATACTGGTGTGTACACAAACGATATTGCATTGATTATAAAAGCAATATTTTACAAGAGAAAAACATGTTTGGCGTGTGATTCAACGTCGTTTTTTTATCCCTTGAAGCTAAAATAACTATTGACCTGAACTAAGTAAACAACGCAATGTGTAGTATGAGACAAGAAGAATATATGTATTTAAGGGAAATTGACTGAAATAATATATTTTTACATTCCATTTACAGAAGGATATTTATTTTGAATACCAATAATATTCTATTCACTGCAAAGAATGCACATATTCATTTAATAACCTTCTATGAACACGAGTTTATAGATTTATTTGTACTAGATGTCACAAATTGAAATCTTGTGGCTTTTTGTGTAAATATTACAATGCCGTATGTAGACCCAATTTGCTTAGTAAATACCTGACAATAAAAATAATTCAATAATAAACAAAAATTAATCTTTATTTTCATTTCAGGTGAAATCTATGAAGCTAGTTAACTTTAAACGTTTCATCTGAAATAAAAATCATTATTCACCAAATCATTATCTTTATAATAAACTATTACAAAAATCGGAGTTGCATCATTGAAGACAATATAAACTATAAAACTAATTACAAAAATATTCTTACTCTTGAGTAAAACGTACATTAAAAATATAATGCTAGATTTTTGTTAATAAATATCATAGAATCATAAATACATTCTAAAAAAACAATCACATAATACTCTATAATGATTCGATTTATAGTCATCCGAGTTTGTGGCTTAACAATAAAATCTTCTGAATTTAAATTGCACTGCTAAAATCTTTATATATTTACAAAATTTCATTTAAACTATACTATTTATATATTGTATAAATATACGTATACAAAATGTCATTAAGTTAATATATACGTTCGACAAAAAACAAATAATTCTCGCAAGCAATAACTTTTAGCATGCAATTGATTAAACTATCAATGCCCTTGTTAAAAAACCATATTCGCTCCCATATTGGAAGATATGGATCTACACTGTATGAAAATATCCACTCCAAAAGTGTATGAATCTCCGAAATGTGAAGACATCTTGACAGATTGTTTTTTTATCAAATTTGATGGGCTTCCAGTCCTGCATTTTTGGATTTTTAACAATCTGATTTAGATTTAGACAATTTAGAAATATGGGGATTGGACCTGAATTGGACCTACTTGAGATAATGTATTTATTAAATTATTACACAGTTCATGATTTTTTAAAATTATTAGTTGAAAAAATAAATGAACAATATAGATATCCATATATTGCGTTTTGTAACAAAAGTTTTAATATAAAACTTATAACACAATGCTAGCGGATTTTTCCTTTTTCAGGTTGTATAAGAAAAGTTATTTTATTAAAAGAAAACCTTAAAAGGCCACTAAGTACCCGCCACAATGAAAAAACGAATAAAAATGCTAATTTTGGCATTTTGATACAAACGACTGTTGTTTAAACATATTTCTTTGGAACTCAGTTTATATTATTATTTAAATTTTATGAACCTTGCTATAAAACTTTGAATAGGTCTGTAAAATACAATACAGTTTTCAATCACAATAAAGAATATAATTTACTCTTCTTTTTATTTTCGCGTGAATCTGGGCGAGTTTTTATTTACGATGTAGTAGGCAGAGCTTTTAGCGGATGGCGAGCAGCCAATGCTTGTAAAAATAACGTTACGATATATTACTTGGCAGATACAATAATGATACGTATACCATTTTTGGAATAATAATATTATACACCCAACTCATATTTTTATCTAACTATGAAAAGTATAAGAGATATTTTTTTTTTTCTAAAGGTTTAAAGATTTTTTGCAAAACCTACTGTTATCTTAACCTACTTTACAATCTCAAGGTTTCCGGAAATGGAATAAATGAATTCACTTAATGTTAATGCTTTTTGACACATTATTTATTTTTCATATTGTGTTGTCAGAAAATCGATTTTTGCGTTCAGTCCTGCATATTTGTACTTAAAAAATTATATAGTCGTAGTCGTCGAGCTGACAACCTCCGGCATAGAAGTATATGCGCTTTCTATTACCCCATCAGTTGTTTCAATATTCACTACTTAAATCTAAGTATTTGAAAATTTTAAACGTGGAAAATTGTAATTGATTTAAATATTTCAAAAATGCAGCTTTATTTGCGCATCTGGTTGAGCAATTGTCTGACTAACAATTCTCATGAAAAATAATCTGTCAAGACGTTTTCGACGAAAGATCTATATACTCCACTTTCGGACTGGATATCTTCACACTGTGTATATTCACATGTCCCACTTTGGAAGCGAACATGGTCTATAAAAAAATGTATTGGTTTTATGTAATAGTATATATTTTAGTTTAGTGAACTAGTGAGGTTTGATGGAAAAATGTGACACTTAAAAAAGAAGAACAAAAATGCAGTTTAAAATCGGTGTATTCATCCGCATACCTTTTTCGCTTGATACGGTTATATTTGTTAAATAAAATCAAGAAATAACGTTAAAAAAGATATCCTTTATTAATTCAATATGTTCGTATAAACAATCAAAAAAATATTTTTAAAACCTTTTTTCCTATGTAGGTATTCAATAAATAAAGATTATGGTGGCGTATTAGTAATATTAGAGTTTCATGGTGATCATGAATAAAAATATGATAGAGTATGGAAGAAATTCCATTTAAAGGAATTCCAGAACGTAAGGAGTGCGATGAACGTAAATAAAAAATACGTTTACGTTTATATGGATTATATCCGCAGTCACTGGTCAGTAGTAACTCAATTATAGGATTGTTTTTTAACCCATTTGCCTCCGAGCACGCAAATTCCCACGTGGAAAACTCAGCAAATATAATCCCAGGCGCCTCTCGCCTCACAACAAGACAGTCTGACCTACAAAACGTGGGTCACGTACGGACGCAATGTTATTCCTATGCGTGAATATTCAGGCCATAGAGGGAAACACGCGGTCGGTAGTTCTATGTCTTACACTAAACTCTATAGTTGGTACATCCTGACTTTGACGTCAGTGACCTGAGATGCTCAATTAAATACCTGTGTGATGCGTTTAGTAAACATTTATTTGGTAGAATGCTGAACTTTTTTGGTACTTTGTGAGTTGTATTATTAGGTTTTATTTTTTATTAATATATGTACCATGTTCCCTCCCAACGTGGAGTATATGGATCTACACAATGTGAAGACGTCTTGACAGATTATTTTTCACGAGAATTGTTTGTCAGGCAATTATTAAGCACAATATACATCCAGTCCTGCGTTTTCGGATTTTTAAAATTTGCCATATGGGGAATCGAATCCGCATTCTCCAGATTGCTTGGCGCGCACACTATCAACTACGCTACCGGAGAAACAATTTTTTACACAATCTTTTTATGTATTATCTCCCCAATAGTGTACAGATTACTGTGCACGCCTCGCATCCGAAGAATGCGGGTTTGATTTCTACACTCTCTAGACTTTAAAAAATCTAAAAGTGCAGGACTAGATTCCCATTGGGTTGAGCAATTGCTTAACAGCCAATTTTTGTGAAAAATAATTTGTCAAGACATGTTTTCACATTGCGGACATCTATTTACTCCACATTCAGAGCGAACATCTCCTACTATGTAGATCCAAATGCTTCACTCTCTAGCAGATATAATATAAAACAGTATTTCTCAAACTTGTCTATTACCCTATTTAGAACTTAAAATAAATAAGTTGAGCCTCCGAAGAGTGGATTTGTGTAAAAAAACATCCTTAAGTGGGGGAATAATTTACATTTAGGGGTTAAATTAAAGGAGTTGTTAAATTTTGATTAATAGCAGATTTATTTTTAGTATCAATAAAAATTGACAACTTATCTTCGAAAAATCTGATCCGTTATTAGTTATTCTGCGATCCCCACATATGTTTCTCGATTCTTACTTGTATAAAAAAAAATATTACAAGAGTTATGAATTCCAAAAGTAAAAAGTGAATTTGAACAAGTGTAATGTATTATACAAGTATAAATACTTTCTTTATTGAAACTTTAACGTGAAATTTATGAGTTTTGAAACGTGTGTATACTTTAACGGTTGTATAACACACAGTAGAACGATCACCATGAACGCCGTGAATAAGCTATAAGCAATAATGGCGTACAAAGAAACAATGTGCGTTTTCTTTTAGCTAGAGGCGTCGAATAAGCCATTACGGTTTCTGCATACAATTGACCTCACAATAAAGTTTACAAGACCAACAGCTTAAGCCATATTTTTTTTAATCATGAGAGTAATATTTTATAACTAAATGTGTTATATCATGTAGAAAAATTATATTGTTGATTTCAAATACTTATGTAATAAATATGTTTCATTTACATTTTTATGATTTTATTTGTTTCAACTATTTTTTATTTTTTATAAATACGAGTACAATGCATTTACAATATGGCAGACAAACTGTTTTTAAAAAATATATAAAACAACAAATGCAGTGGGTTTCAAATTATATCTATACAAAAGTGAAAGTAAATAAAATAAATAAGATGATATTCAGAGAAAATAGAAAAAAAGTTTTAGTATTAAGAAAATTAGAATAAATTCTAAAATTATATCCATCTAAGCTCATTCTCACTCAATTGTAAAATATCATAACCTACATGACTTTCGTCAAAGTATCATTCGTTGCACGTTAAAGACATATCTTGCAATTTTTCTACGGAATTATTGTGCTTATCAGCAAATCACTCAAGCCATTTGGCTCTTATGTTGACTTATATGCAGCGATAGAAGTTAAATATGCCACCTTCAACACTGACCTCACTACAATCCAGAAATTTAACCATAAATGATGAACTAGTAATTAAACATATATTCTGTATAAGAGGAGGACAATATTCAGAAGAAAGAAAATATTCAAATCATTAGCTGGAGTATGTATAAAAAAGGGAAAAAACTTAATTTCTCGATACTCACACTAGAAAAAATAGTCAATTAACTGAGCCCCAATAGCAGGATAGTTAGTTAGGTTATAGTTTTAGTTAGGTTAGGCTAGGTGGGTAAAGAGGCATAAAAATTGATTATATTATACTTGGATGATTTTAAATGCTTTATTGAATGCAAAATAATATCAAACACTTACATTAAAATGAATATGATACTAAAATAATTACTAGATAATTATAATCGAATATAGCATTGTTAATTTGTTCCACCTCAAAAACTTTATTAAATGTACAATATGTTAGAATCGGTCAGTTATTTACTGTCGTGCTTATTATTTATGCATAAGTGATTTTGAATACAATCATTTAACGATCAACCTACACTTACTGAAAGTGTAGTATCAAATTATACGGAGACATCCATAATTATCTTTTACACTGCTATAGGTTTCTGATTTAGTTTCGCTAAACGATCAAACACTTTGATATTACGAGCTCTGTAATTTATAACATCTTTGATTATTACGTAGCTAAGTGATGAATTCAGAAATGTCTTGAAGCTATGATTGATGCTGATGAAAATCTCTCTTTTGATGGAACGTTTTATTTGGGATTAATTCAAGATAATATATACACCTTGTTATGTAAGGCTTTAAATGACACACGTTCATATATTTTAACACCGTGCATGTGAAGACTACAGATTTACACGGTGTACTTATTTACAGCACTGCATATTTAACTATTAAAAAAGCTAGACCCAACTTATATATTTGTTTTAACTACGTTCGTCCAAAAGAGAACCATCTGGATTTACAGAGTGTGAAGATATTGTTTGGCACATTTTTCAGATAACTGTCTAACTTAATGGGGAGCAGTCCTGCACTTAAAGATTTTTTTTTAATTCAGTAACATCCATTCCCTGGACGTAAGGCTCTATCTCCGCTACGAGATGTGTTCAATGATAAATCTTTATTTTAAAAAACTACTTAATTTCATATGATTTCACATAGCTTTTATAATTATATTTTCCAAAATAAGTCTATTAGCTTCCTCAACATTGGAGTGATTTTTAGAGGATAGAGTAAATGTAAAAAATATTACATTTGAGTATAATTTTCATCATATTAAAATTTTTCTCTAGAAAATTCTTGATATCAATAAAAAAATCGGTGTCGTATTACTTCAACTCATTTTTTACGACTTTATAAATGTTAAAATAATCGCATTTCCACAGAATTGACTAAAAATTTTCCATTATTTAATATTAATGTTTAATTATTTTTTATTTAATCACACTACAGAGATATTTTCTTTAGTGATCAGTTGATTTATCGAATATTAATTGTACCTTGAAACATGATTATGAAAATTTAATGAAACCGTATTGGATGCTCGATGAGTTTAGCAATTATCCAACAAAAAAAACCGTTAAGATAAGTCAACTTAAAATAAAGTAAAATCTGCTATATATCAGCACAATTGAATCATATAAATATGTGTCATTTTTATTCCGGATATAAATGTGTCGTTTTTATATTGAATTTATTTAAAAAAAAAAACAATACTTTCGATCGTTTTGAATTGAAATCACCTTAGTAACCAAAATTTAATAATATGTTATTAACTTTGTAAAGTATGTCAATCTTGGCGGTTTTTATTTAACTTTGAATCAATCAAACGAAATCCTTAAGTGACTTAATTTATTTACTTCTGTAATGTACAAAAGTGTTTAATTATACGCTCTCTAAATGGATAAATCTACTTCGCGCCACTCCCTGTTTGTATTCAAACGGAAAATTCCTCAGGCAATCAGAATGCTTCCTTGTAACCTGTTCTATTTTACATTTTCTCTTACAAAACAGAAAAATGTTTCAGACAGGTAATAAGCGATCCCTTGTCGTACAAACTACTGAAAAAAACATAACAAGAATGAGGTTCAGTTTCATTTGTTATAAAAAAAAAAACTATTTAACTGTCCAGCAGGTATTTTTTTAATCATAGTAGTAATTTATTTTTTAATATAAACATTTTTATCATTGACTATATTTCGTTGGCGTGGGTTAAAAATTTACAACGCAATAATTATGATTGTATTTAAAAGTTGTAATTCTTTCATTATAATAATCGCACAATCTGATCTATAACTCCCTACGTATATTTAAAAATATAGGGAAAATACATTTAGTAATCATATGTAATGCCGTTTTTTTCGAGCTTTAATTACAAGTACCAAATTGATGTACTTTAACCATTGATCTAGACTTCAAAAATACATACTCTAACATATCTATTATTATATTTGTTTTTATCAAAAATGTTATTTCTTTGGTTTTCGCTAGGCGGCGACGATACATTTAATCTAAAATATTTCATAATTTATAATTATTTTTCCATGAAAAAAAGTTTTACTGTTGTCAATAAAAAATATCCGTATTGTATTGCGGATATTTTATTATCATTATTTTTCTATTTGCATTGTTAATTTGGTAATAAATTACTAAATTACATTAACACAGTTGAAAATATTTATTTGCTCACACATTTGTTCTAAATATAAAGCATGTAAATCTCGTCAATTTCTTTAACAAATTAACAATTTTGCTAATAATTGATTCCATTTCATATCGAGTTCTTCACTTTTCAATTAAAAAAATGTGTATATTAAAAATGTGGAATGTAAATTTTTAAGCACCACTGCCGAAAGACAAAAATATTTTATATCAACTGTGATTCAGTATTCATCATACCTCACTTTTGATTAACAGATAGCAAATCTGAAATTTCAAATGAATTGAAATTAAAATGGTAATTTATTCTTCTTTTCGTATTAAAATTCAAAACATGATTTATAACTATTTAAAAAAAAACTGGCAGTAAATCCCCAATCCATTTTCACAGGAAATGATAATCCATCATTTTTTATTATGAGTATTTTACTCAAGTTTATTTCATAACGCATAATTGCAACTATAAAAAACTTTTATAAGCTTTATAATCTAAGCTTTCAAAGCTCTATGTTTATGGTACATTTATATTAAAAAGACAGCATTCTTTTTACGAGCAAATTGCATATGTTTATTTTAATTATTCTTAAAAGCTTTCGTTGATAAACAAAAACAGATAAACTTCTACAAGACTTATAATATATAAGATACTTACAAATCCGAAAAGGGCACAGAAAATTTTATATGGAAAACAACGAAAGAAAATTGTCAAATATTGACAAAATTTGGCACACATTTTGCTCGAGGAATTGCTAAATGGACCGAAGCATAACTTTCGCTACCAAAGATTTCGGAAAAGTTTTACCTTAACCAATATTGACTGCATATGTTGCATTTCTAATATTACATACAAAGCTTGGAAGTTTTATAAATTATGTAGATTAAATTGTTTGTTCGGTCATAATAAAAAAATATTGAGCTATAACTAAATAGTATATTTATTTATTTTCTTCTTTTATAAAATAACTCGCTTATATTTCTGTTTCAATTATATGTTTACATACTTTAATACATCGCTCGTTAAATGTAATAATGTAACATAAAATTCAAACAAGTATTCAAATTAACAATAATACAAATTGTTGACTACACACATCTCTACAATAATTCACTTATTTTTTCATAGCTGTATATCAATCATACTTTCATTGATCACATCAAAATTTCAAATTCAAACAAATCTCAAGTGCTCCATGGTACAATTTATTTTGATATAATTAAGAATCGAATAGATTAAATTTAATAAGTAATAAAAAATAAATAAAAAAGGTTCACATGTAGTTTGATACACATGGCGTCCACCTTGTTTCAAGAATTTTCTATCACGAGTCAAATAACTGTCACTCTTTCAAGTAATACTCTATTGAATATAATCGATGGTTTTCCAGAACGTTGAAATTCTACCGACCTAATTAAAGCACTTTTGACGCATCCGTAACATGCGTTACCTAGTTTTGTTTCTTATATCTGATTTATCATGAATTCTTCTAGTCATTTGGTTTGATACTTTTTAATACCTCAGCGCATACACTGTACACATAAACATACGCATAAAAAACACACACATACATTTTATGTCTATATTCATATTGAATTTATAAATTTTAAAATCACGTTCAAAATAACGTATTTCACATGTGAATAGAAGCTTAAATATGCAAGCCTTAGTTAAAATAATATAATACTACTATATCTATGTTTATATCCACTCTGGAAATGAAGAATACGAATCTTCATAATATGAAGATATTGTAACAGATTCTTTAATGAGAACTAGTGACCGACCAATTATCTAACCCATTGAGTATCTAGATCTACATCTTTGGACATATAAATATCCTACGATTGTGAAATTCAAACCCGTAATCCACGGCTCCGAGGCTGGTCTATTAGCCTTTCGGCTAAAGTATGCAATATTCTAGAACAACTTAATAAGATAGGAATGTATCTGCTTCATTTGGAAATCAATGAGAGTGATCTGTTCACAAACTGTAAATACCGTAATATTACACGCGAAATATGTTCACCATGCATTTGCCGATTTTCAGCGATCGCTCGCATAATTTCCATACGAATTTTCCGTTTTCCAATGTAGCCTTTGAATAGCATTGACGTCATCCCAACTATGTTTTGTATGGTTCGTACCTATACAACGCAATTTCAAAAATCCTCTCTTCAGCCTTTTGTTTTTCATATATCTGAAAACGATTTCACTAAATCTATAAATTAATAAATATATATAAGTGGATGTGATATGAAAACATATATCACATCCACTTTGATAGTGGAACATATGTATATCTACACGGCTTGAAGATGTTCACTGTAAATTGTTTATACTATGTTCGCTCCTAAAGTGTAGCATATGGATATACACAGTGTGAAGATGTCCACTCGGAAAGTAGAGTTTATGAATCTCTGCAATGTAAAGACATCGTATTGGCAGGTTATTTGTTATGAGAATTGTTTATCAGACAATTGCTCAACCCAATGAGCATCCAGTTCTGCATTTTTGGAATTTTTAAAACCCGACAGACGGGGAATCGAATCCGCATTCTCCCGATTTTTAAGCGCGCACGCTATTGTTTTTTGCAGTCTGAAATTCTTGATAATTTCTTTTGAGAATCGGTTTTCAACTAATTGCTCAACCCATTGGGTATCAATTTCTGCATATTAGACTTATTTTAATCCAGCAGTTGCGAAAATCAAACTCACAGTCTCTGGCTACAAATCGCGTACGCTAACCTCTTGGCTACCGGTGAGAATATTAGGCACCATATATATAAAATATCTTATAGCTCCAATAGCGCAGAGATAAGCGGGCGCGCAGCCGGAGAATGCGAGTTTGATTCCCACATCTGTCAGATTTAGAAATTCCACATTGAGCAATTGTGTGAATATCAATTCTTGTAAAAATTAACCTGAAAAGTCATTTCTTCACGATGCGGAAACCCATATACTCCACTGTTGGAGCAGATATCTTGGCACTGCATAGGTCGATATCCCTAATTTTTCAACCAAAAATCGTAATCGAAATTACTCGTGAAGTTTAAATACTTTATTATTTAATAATTTCATTTGAATTATTAAACGAATCATAGTTTTAGGACACCTTAACGGTGAACATATTATAACTTAGAAGCACAAAAAATCCAAAACTGACCTATTAGAGAATCAAAAGGAGTGGAATTGATTAGAAGAGCCTTCATTTAGCAGTTAATTGATAAAACAACTTGTGACATTTCAACAGAAATTTTAAATACTAAAACCACCGTTTTACTAACTTGTTACTGCATGGCTTATTTTATTGAAAAAAAATGTTGTTTTCATGGGTTAAATGGCTTGCGAATGTAGAAAAAATAATTTTCAATATTATCTAAATGTTGCGAATATCCGACACCATGTAGCAAAGCTTTATATAAACTATATAAAGCCTTAAAATTCAAAGCTCGATAAATTTATAATAGTACGGTTTCAATTTATTAAACTACTCAATGAGGGTTACAAACACATTTAATATTTTAAGAAAATCATCAGATATATGTCTAAAACTCGTTTTAATTTGAAACCAATAATAAAATATTGCACGAAATTTTTAAATATCTAATATCCAAATTTCTTCGGTAAAGTAGGATGTCTACGATAAAACAGTATTTTAAACATAAAGAAAATATGATACAAGATAATTTACTTTGATGACACTTGCTGCATCGACATAGTTTCAAATGTACAGTACAATTAATAAACACAGCGACTTGACTGTATTGACGAAGCAATTAATTTCTTACGAAATATAAAGAAGTTCAAAATTTAAATTTAGAAACACATAAAATAACGATATGAGAAAAGTTTTATGAATTTCTGATATATCACTATACAAAGATCAGTAATTTGATAGCTAATGTTAAATAAGAAATCTGTGATAGTGCAAACGAGTGTGACGTAATATCAATAAAGTCAATGTTATCTTGATAAAACTTTTTGGTACAGTATGAACACAAACTAAAATCATACTGTATTATAAAAATTGAAAATATACCGGTAACCACATTACATTTGTTACCTTAAATAGTTTACATGTCATTTTTACAAACACCA
>JAGVSQ010002988.1:0-20067 GCA_022683975.1 Rhyacophila evoluta | reverse complement strand
CATACATGACTCGTGACAATTTACAATGGTGAACTTATGAATCAGCTAACTCACAACATACTCAATAACTGCAGGAGTGAAATTATAAACCAATATGCTGATACGTACACTATACTATTGTACAATATTTACATACATGACTCGTGACAATTTACAATGGTGAACTTATGAATCAGCTAACTCACACAAAAATATTTTTCTGCTAGATATTAATGAAGTGACGATACTGTAGATATATTATACTTTGGTTAGTGACTCATTATTTTAGATAAAATTAAAATATGATGCACTATTTACTGGCTTGGTTTTTCTTGCATTAAAGCAGTGCTACGCAACTGATGTACCGCGAGATGATACTGGGTGTGCCGTGGCGCATTTCTCCAGTATAAAAAAAGCATGAGAAATACCGCTATTATGGCGGCATTTTTAATATTATTACTGTGTGTGCCGAGAATTTTTTGATATTTTACCGTGAAAAATAAAAAAGTTATGGAGCACTGCTGCAGAGTATTTTGTATCAGACCGATTATTATGTTCGACGCAATAACAAAAACATCATATTATCGTCCACCACGAGCATATTGGAAAGACACGATAAAGTACACTTAGTAACGTATATAGTATTATTACATATAATTAACAAATTGGTGTGTAATTATATGTACTTATTGGTGATTTAGTACGTTGGATATTAAATTATGAACGTGACGTCATAGCCCGTCAACAATGAATGCGATTGTAAAGATTTAAACAAAATAATAAAAGAACATCACTGCAGTTGGAAGATTACATATTATTTAATATTGTAAGTACGTGGAATTTGACGTAACTTTAATTTAATTTACCACACAAACTTATGAACATGAATCTTTCTTCTCCATTTTCCGTTTGACCGAACATCATCGGAAGTGATGTTATATAATCTTCGTCAATATTGCAGGAACACGTATCTTGATTTTCTGGTTTAAGTCACTTTGTGAAGTATACTTTTATTTTTTGCATTTTTTGTATTATTGCATATATTTTTACATTTACACATAATTTACAAAGGTTTTGTTAACATGTTTGTTGATGCAAAAATGTTCCAATAATACATGAGATTGAAAAAATAAAACTATTGCTTTCCAAAGTGACTTAAACAAAAAAAAACAAAGATATGCGTACTTCCAATACTGGCGACGATTATAATACATAATATATTGCTCCACTGAACTCAATCTCGGTAGTCACAAAACTAAAGTTACTATGTACTACTTTACCAAAAAACATTTTCTAGGTTAAGCTAATCGATAACTGGGTGTTACATTCAGCGCTTGTTTGATGGTTTTCAAAGATGATTATTATTATTTGTCAATGATTATTCATTACATACAATGACACGTATTAAATATACATTTATTAAATTTACATCTATAAATGTCTAGCGATTCGGGGAATGCGGGTTCGATTTCCCATCTGTCGGATTTTAAAATAATCCGAAAATGCAGGACCGGATGCCTATTAGGTTGAGCAATTGTCTGACAAATAATTCTCGTGAAAAATAATCTGTCAAGACGTTTTCACATTTCGGAGATCCATATACTCCTCTTTCGTAGTGGATATTTTCACACTGTGTAGATCGATATGCTCCAAGTTGGGAGCAAACATGGTACATTTATGTATATATAAATGCTAGCCCATTTAAACACATCTAAATGAATACCTTAAAAAGTATTTGTTTACACGTTTTAAACTACATTAAAATTATATTTTATTAAAATCCCAAAAAATAAAAAACAATAATACTCAAAAATCACCGTCAAAAATATATATAAAGATAATTTACAAAGATGTATATTATATTATTATGTAATATTTTATTCTCTTGTATAACAATTGCTGTGATTATAAATTTAATGTGTTGCAGGCACCGGAAAGGGCAAAACACTGGTACGGAGTATGGAATGCCAAACGCCAATCCAGCGTCTGTCTTCAATTCGACCAGAAAGAGATACACGATGATCCTGACAATATCAAAGGTATGATACTTCGCTCGGGTAGTGATTGCACAGAGGCTTTTCGCATTATAACGGTGCTCCTATCATCTGGTCATCATCGACTGGAGATAATCGTACATGCAATTAATATGATTGGTTGTCGACGTCAGTTTACACTGTATATTATATTTAGGCATATCGGCACAATTAGATGATCGGGTGACTAAAAAATATTCATGATATATATCCTGAAGAATCATATAAAAGCATTTTAATTCTAGTACAGCTTCCGACGATTCAGTAACATTATTCACAAGTGATTTGCAGTACCGCCGAATGCGTAATTCATTTATTATTAATCAGAAATAAAACGGGACATTTTGGAATATTTCTTATCGGCCTTTCATGGTGACTTCGCACATTTCACGAGAAACATAGACGTTAACAAACACAGTAAATATTTTTTTCTATTTGTGTACAAATTGAGTTTAACATCATTTGTATCCTTATTTTTAGTTGAAAATACACCACGAAAAATTGTAAACAGAGTTAATTTCAATTATTACGATTTTTTTAAAAATACATATTTTTTAATTTCCAAAGGAATCAACCACAATGGAATCGTCTGAATCCATTAGGTAATGCTGCAGGGTTGTTGACTTTGTCTGAAGTATCTGAATGTTCAATAAAAAAAATTCAACATGGTGGTTCTGCAAAATCCCGCCTATTATAAATTCGTAATTCATGAGTTTTAACGTATTCTTCTCAGTAACTTAGCTACATATTCAGCGCCCTGGAGCAAGTAAAATCGTTGTACCTCCTACAGTCTCGAGTTTTTTAGACCTTACGCTATTTAAAAAAAACACTACCTTCCAGAAATTATAATTTCTCGGTTTTTTAGCTCTCGCGCTATTTATATTGTTTTATTACCTTCTGAAGTTATGGTTTCTCGTTTGCTCGCGCTGCCTAATATGTTGCGCCTTCCGCGATTAATGCGCCTGGAGCAGACTACTCCAACCGCTCCACGGTTGCTGCATCACTGGCTATGCCACTTCTTTGAGTTACGTGGATTACGAATTATTTCGATGGCCCTACGTGACGCTAGGATGACCAGAAAAGATGCGGTATATTTGGTTTGTGGCGAGGATTCTTGGAGTTATTCTTAGGGAACCTAGAGAGCGGACATAAGCAAAGAATAATAACATCGCGTAGTCAACATATCTTGTCCCCTTGGTACCGTAGAGGCTAGCGTGCGCGCCTAGCAATCCGGAGAATGCGAGTTCGATTCTCATATCTGTCGGATTTTAAAATAAAATTAAAAAAAAAATACAGAACTCGACGCCCATTAGGTTGAAAAATTGTCCAACAAAAAAATATTGTGAAAAAATAAATCTGTCAAGACGTCTTCACATTGCGGAGATCCATAAACTTCACTTTCGTAGTGAATATCTTCGCATTGTGTAGATCCATATGCTTTACTTTGAGAGTGAACATATAGTTAAAAAAAGTAGACATATTTATCCCATTTGTGCTTTAAATTATTTTGTTTTTGGTGTCTTTTTTTTTTTGATTTATCAGTCCTTAACTTCCATCTTAACAACAACACAGATACAAGTGAATGTGTGTTATACGAGTATTGTAAGAGCCTAATGAAATGATTACGATTGGAAATGAATTTGGACATTTTGCAGGCGACGAAGACTGTCTTTATTTGGACGTGTATACGTCGAACCCGAAGTCATCGGCGAATCTTCCAGTGATCGTGTACATCCACGGCGGCGCCTTCATTTTCGGCTCCGGAATCCAATATCATCCAGATTTTCTATTGAACAAGTCTGTCATATTAGTCACAGTAAACTACAGGCTCGGACCTCTAGGTATACATGCACAAATTTATGTTTTCAATTTTTTATCAAGTCTATCGTCATTTACCAATAGGTATTATATTGGATTTGCGAATGAAGACTAGAGAGTCTCACTAATAATGAGACAAAACGTTAAAACGTTAGGTTTCAGGTTTTCATATCATTAATTTCTGTCAAATTTTCAGCATTGTGTTGATTTTTCTTTCAGCCTATAGTTTAACAAACCACTCGGTAAGAGAAAATATGTAAAATGTTTAAATTGATAAGTGGTTTCATTTTGGATATTGATAATTATGTTCTTGAAGGATTAAATAAAATAATAGCCGCGCGATTATTAGTGAGGAGAATATGTCGTTTATCATCTTTCAGGTTTCCTTAGCACGCAGGATGAAGTGGTACCAGGAAACAACGGCCTCAAGGATCAGAGCATGGCGCTGAGATGGATCAAGGACAACATTAAATATTTCGGAGGAAATTCAAACAGCGTGACTATAACCGGGATGTCAGCGGGAGGAGCGAGCGTCAGCTATCACATGCTTTCGCCCCTTTCCAAAGGTAGATGATGATTGCCCACAATATTCGTCGCAATGATTATTCACGTGGTATACGAGTACACCGAAGTCTCTTTTTACACGGTGGATACTGGTGGATAAGTTTCCTTGCATAAAGATCAACGAATGTAAAAAAATAAAATGCATTTTGTTAGTATTTTATTAATAAAATACTAACAAAAATCGTAACAAATATCAGCGTTAGACGAGCCCGTTTACGCACTTGAGATTTCAAGAGCCTGTAATCGAGTAAAAAATATCGTGTAAATATCGTGTCTGGTGTACTTTATTGTGCCAACATCGACACGTGTCTTCGTGCTTGTGGAGTTATACTGATTTATCGAGATGTGAGTTGTTTCAGGGACTATATTTATTTTCTACTTAAGAGTAGGCATCGAATGAATTTATGGCTAATCCATGCAATACTTCCACGCATGATGTGAATCGGAGCGGGATTAACTCATAAATAGGTTAAAGAATTCACTTATTCATTTTCAATATAAAATATATTAAAATAAACTGTTTCTCTTTATGATATGTAAATTAAATGTAAAGATCAGTTGTAGAACGATGGATGCCGGTTGCTTTTAGCGAACTTTTCAAGTATTCCATGTTCAAGTCTTACAATAATTGTTATACCTCACATCCGCTTTGCTGATATCATAAATTTTAATAACCTATAATTTAAAAAAATTGAAAGGACAAAATGCATATATCCAGTATCTAAAATCGATATAAAATATGTAAATTTAATGACAGTGATATATCGCATAGGAGCCGGTGATTTATAGTATTTGTTTTATAAAATTAACAAAAAATATTATAGGCAAAATAATAATGCGCACGCCTACCCGTGGAAGTAGTTTGTGTTTGTTTCTCAAAATTATGTCCGTGTGAATTATGTGTGTCGTGTTCAAATTTCAAGGTTGTTCATCAATTAATACAAAAATACTTCCGGATACTTGCAATATTATCATTTTTCGTCGATTTTTATAAACGAAATAATATGTCAAAATGTTTGATAAAATGGGCAATAATTAAATATGATATATCAAAGTAACATTAAGATAGGATTAGATCTACGCGGGCGGGTAAATACTAAACAATATTTTTCAATAAAACTTAAATCCCTGAATTGTTTGAAGAAATCGGGAGACATCGACGCGTGAGTGTCGTCCAAATAATAATAACTCCCGCGCTTGAAAGTACCTATGGATAATATTATTATGATTGTGTTGACTCGGCAGGGTTTTTCCACCGGGGAATCTCTCAAAGCGGGACGGCGCTGTCCAATTGGGCGCTGCAGGAGAACGCTCTTCAGAAGGCGATGATCATCGGAGACAATCTCGGATGCCCGACATCTTCCACCAAAGAAATGATCGAATGTCTTCAGCATCGACCCGCGTCCAGCATCGTCAGAACTACGACTTTGTTAATGGTTAAAAGTTTTTTCATTATCGCATTAACGTAGTTGTCAACTAGGTATCGTCTTTTCTCTTTACCATACATTGAGCTGATGAAATGACTATGAAGAACTCAGTTTAAAATACTATTCATGTGTTTTTTATAATTTCGCTTTTAGTTCTTATGACTTTTTTTGAAGAACAGGGTTCAGATAAACCTGCAGCGCAGATTACCTATCGTAACATATTTACGATGATTTCATCCATGTCGAATGCAATAGCAACATGCGGGCTATACAGTTTGAGGTTCGCTGTTTTAGTTGAAATGTATGGTATGCGGAATTACAAACACCAATTAAAATTTCCACCTTTATTTTGCGCCTCACTGTCAACGATTATCAACCTTTTGTAAAACAAATAATAATTATACAAGAATCTTTTGGACAAGAACGACTTTCGCCTTCTCCTCTGCGAGTGTATCCACATTATCATTGTTTGTATTCGTCTTCTAGCCTTGGGTCCACTCTCCGTTTTCTCCGTACGCACCGGTGGTAGAGCCAACCAATACGAAGGATGCTTTTATTACCCAGCATCCGTACACCATCATCAAGAACGGCCAAGCGCAAGACGTCCCGTGGATCGCTTCTTCCACGACACACGAGGGACTTTATCCGACAGCCAGTGAGTGCATAATATTATATTTACCTCTCATTTACTCGCTCAAAATTAGTAATATTTTTAATACTTTTGGTATTACTACTACTACTTTAATTATAAACTCTTATGAACCAGAACCTTTAACGGGTGAATTTATAAATAAGAGTGAACTATTGATGGACGTATCGGAATGATGAGTGCTCACTTTTACATCTACTTGAAACTTATCATTTCTGAAAAACTGATTTTAAATTTCCTCTCCACAGTATTTTTGGTAAAGGAAAGATATCTTGCCGACTTAGAAAACCAATGGAATGACATTGCAAGACACGTGTTCGACTTCAATTTCACAGTGCCAGTAACGAGGCACCTTGAGGTTTCACAGAAAATCAAAGACTTCTACACTAATGGTGAACCGATCTCAAAAGAAACTCTCCAACAGTTGGTTAAGGTAAGAACACAAATATTCTTTTCTTATTTGGGTTGTATGAATGCAACCAATCATATCATAAAATATAATATAATGGTATACAGTAAGTTCTCGACTGACAACCATTTGCACTTACATCAGTTTTCAGTTTTTGTGAAACAATATTGGAATATATATTGGAACTGGAATATGGAATAGCATAGATAACATAATGCCTTCACTGGTTTGATATCTGTTTTATTCTAGAAGAAAAAAATTTTCTTAAGAAAAGGACAAAGACATTTAAAATATTATCGATTATTGATAATGCTCCAGGTATTCTTCATTCTTAGTGGAATCACATTAAAATTAATTAAAGTGATTTAGATACCCCACGAGCTGCAGAACTGAAGAAAGAGAAGAAATTTCAAATTTACTATGCGTAACTTATAGTGAGAGTCATAGTATAATTTGATATCAAAATCACAAAATTGATAAAATTGCTTTTGTTAAAACTTGAAATGACTTCTAGTATTTAACGACTTATAATGACAGAATGTTCACTCATATTCCACACTGTTTTCACTACATCACCTTAAATGTTGCTGTTCAGAGCTTTTTAATAAAGTCATTCAATTTTTTCCTCTTTTCTTTCACTGTCATATCCACTCAGTTTCTTTGTTCATCCTAATATTCTGCTCCTATGCTAAATACACCCTACAGAATAGATTTGAACTATCACCTCAAGAAACATCCGCTACAAGCGATTTATCAGGTCAAGCATCATATCATCACTTTTGTGATCCTAGAAGGTTCACATGTATCTATTCATGATAATCAAAAAAGTAACCACTATTTTTCATTTCCTTTTGTTAGGCTCTTGGAGATAGAATGTTTTTAGTGGACATTGAAAAAACTATGAAATTGCAATCATCCATCGGAAAGAAACCAATTTACTACTACGAGTTTGGATATCCAGGCGAAAACAGCTTGTCAAAGCATTTGAGTGAAGGAAATGAAACCCTCGGTATGCTTTTAGAAAATGTATAAAGTTAAACACAAATCGAGTAGATAGCACAATATATTTTTTCAATGCGTAAGAAACAAATGAACTAAAAGAGTGAAAATCTATCCAAATATACCCATATTTAATTTAAATCAGAATATTCCAATAAGTTATTCACGTATTAGTCATACCATCTATCTATGACGTTTTGTAGAGCTGATCGTACAGTAATAGTGCATCATTCCTAAAAAACTTGTAATATTTTTCTCACAAATTATTAGACGGCTACAAAATCATAATCAATCATATTTACAGGAGTAAGTCACGGAGATGACACTGGATATGTTCTAAAGACAATGTATATGGATCCCACCACCACCCCTGAAGATAAAGCAATGATTGATTTCATGGTGGAAATGTTCGTTTCTTTTGCAACGAAAGGGTATGTAGCAAACTTAATAATACAACAATAATTTCTATTTTACTTAATTTAATATTTTTCTAAACCGTATTTAAATAAAATACACGTTAATTCTTCAACTATCACTGCATCCCTTTGAACTTATATTTGTGCTGTTACTTTCATAATTATTGATCGAATACCCAACAATCCCCATACAAATCTATTAATGTACATAATACAAATTGATCTGGCACCGAATACTGCTAATTAAATTTATTTATATTTTTTACTCAATACTAAATACAATATGAATACCTGGATCCTCTGCAGGTACACCCTTAATACTAAGAGGTGAAACACTAGCCTGGAAGTTTACAAATCTCAAATGTTTTTGAGTTTGAAATAAATTTCCATTGGGCAAGCAGGTGTTATTAATTTTGATTTCTCTTCAGGGTCCCCAACATTGGAGATACAGTATGGGAACCTCTTAAAATTGAAAATGATGAAATGAACTATCTAGAAATATTGGGTCCACATAAAACTTCAATGAAAAAAACTGCTGACCTCTCACAGACAAATGGATTTTGGAACACACTCGGCATCAAAGAGAACGATGCAATCAGCTGCACCTCCAGTAAAGACGAACTATGATATTTATAATCAGTATTATGCTGTTACATTACTTGTAACTGTATACAATATTTCTTTTAATGAGGAAAATTCTCAGTTGACAAAACCATCTATTCCGATTGGATTTGTGCAATTATTGTCACTTTGGACAACTTTATTTTAATTATTATTTACATGATGTTAATTTTAGCACCTATTCAGTAAAATAACACATTGTCATCGTCATCATAATCATGAGCGCATCTCCATCCATCCCATCTTAAAAAATATATTCAATAAATCACACGTACCTATGTAATATTAGAAATGTAATTAAATATTTTACTTATCTCTGTATTTACCTACAGTTGGCAGAATATTATTGTAAATAAAATTAACATGTATTGATAAATTTCTTATAATATGACCATTTTGAGACAAAGACTGCATGACACAATGTAAAATATTCAATTAACATAATACAAATTCAATAAAAGTGTTGATCTTGTTTTATTTAATTGGTATAAATGATTGATGAATCTATTATTAGTATCCATCTGAAAAAAAGATAATAATTAAAGAAAAATAGTGCATGAAATCTGGGAACCCACACTAGGAAATGTTACTTATAGAATTAATATTCAAACATAATCAAACTATTTGTCGACCATAGGTGTTAAAACAATCGTGATGAGCAGTCATCTTGAGAAAAATGCCATTATGACGAGGTATTTAAGATCCTGGCCAGATGAAAGAAATAGGATAAAGGCAAACTTAATTGATTGGGGATAATTGACAATGAACAGGAGTCAACTGAGAACAATTACCTGATATAAGAATGTTATTATTCTAAAAAAGAAGTGGGTATTGACTATTTAAATTCTATCTGAAGACAATCACAACACCATCTAAGATCTATCAATGGCTCTACATTCTATGAAAGTAGAAATGAAAAAAAAATATTTTTACATTCTGACCATAAAATCCTCACTGAGAGCAAAGAATCCAACATATACATGTTAATAATATATTATTTTTGTTATTAACCATCAGTGGCGTATGGTCAGCCCTATAGCCCAATCTACCCCTCTACTTCTTCCAGTTCTACTGAGCCTGTCTCCGCAGAGTTCAGCCCTTCCATCTCATCGGTTTACCATAGAGTAACCTCTTCGACGTTTGGACCACTCAATCAATTTTACATTGTATCCCATTTTGATTAATTATTCTGAACGACGAGTTTATAATCTAAAAATATGCGGAGTGTGGAGCTAGGTGAAAAGATAAGACTTTTTTGATATCAATGGCATAAAAATAAAAGATTTGATTTCAACATCACAAATTCTCTTTATTGAAAATATAAATTCCAACACAATACAATATATCAACACCACCATTTTAATATTATATTAATTAATTCAGTATGGGATTTTCATATGAAAGTGTGATTAACAACTCATTCCCAAATACATAATGGAAATGGTAAAAAAAAATAGCTTACTACATAATATCATTTGAATGATAATATTTCAGCAACCATGATTTAAAAATAAAAGAAAAAATCCTATAAATTTCATGTTTTGGACAAGTTGAATTTCATTCATGTAAGTACCTAATAAAAATTCATAGTAATTTAGACAGTATAAATTTTATTTGTTAATAGACATAAATTAAATAAAGCCTCAAATCAATTATAAATAAATTCAACTCGCAATACACCTACTTACTAAAGCAATAAAAGGACATGATTAATAAAGATTTAGTTCATGGCGTGAGATTTGTCATGTACACATCATATAAAACAAATTGAGCAAAAAAAACATTCGAAAATCACAATAAAAAAAAAAAAAAAAAAAGTTTCAGTAAGAATTGATTTAAATTGATTTCAAATACAAATTCTAAGGAAAATAAATATGTATATCAAATATTATATCGCCCAAAACATAACAAAAGGCACAGTATCAGTCGACTAAAATTATTAACATTATATAACTATTATTTGCTACCCCCCCTTCATTTAACGATAATGTTGTATCTTGTATAAAAAGATTTTTTTGTTGCTTTGTTAATCCATTTCACAATACTTTCCCAAACGAATGTTAATAAGAAGTCAAATGATGCAAAGCGATGAATACATTGAAAACAAATAATATATTATACTGGACATCTATATGTTTCTAGAATCAGGTTAAATTATAATTAATAAAATGGAAAGGACTCGAAAACAAATTCAGTTGTATTAAATGTAACTTCAAATATGACGAAATATTTTTTTAAATGTCCACCATATAATTCACAGTTATATACTTGTGATGCAATCCTGTGCAGGGAATAAATATATTATTTTTTTAAATGCACACTTTATAAATATAACAAGGTATTAACATATCACTGTGAGGTTGGAATATGAACTCTTGCAGCATTAATCAACTAGTTTGAAAACAATAAACATTGTTTTTTAAAATAGCTTTTCATTGTGATGCTATATGTAAAGTGTCACACTAAAGAAAATAAAGTTATCAGGATGAATAAATAGTACAAAATGGTAAAGATATGGAAAGGATAAACAAAATTTAGTATTTGTTATAAAAACATATTCAGAAACATTGGTTAACAACTGAAGCTGAAAATATGCATTTAGTCATCTTTCTTGTCACCCGATGATGATGTGCTAACCGTAATTTTCTTCTGCAACTTGCTGTAATCATCAGCGAGCCTGTCATATTCTTTGTTCAGGCTCTCAGATTGAGACTTCATCGCATTTTTGTCTTTCTTTTCCTTGTCGAGTTCGTCTTGAAGGAGCGAGACTTTGGCTTTCAACGATGTGACTTCTCTATCGTGGGCTTCGTTCGAATTGTTTTGGGCGGCTTCACCGGCGCCTTTCTCAGCGATCAAGGTTCTCGCGGCGGTGGTGGCGCTTTGTGCCTGACGTAAGTTCGCTTCTGCCTGCGCCAACAATGTCGCCTGCGCGGAAATCAAGCTCACCAATCGGCGGATAACGAGACAGAGAAAGAGAGAAAATCCGCAAATGTAGAAGTTTCTTTGGGCTCTGAAAAGTCTCATATTTTCTTGCATTTCGGTTTCCAAGTGCTTGTGGGTGTCGTGATCGGAAATGTCTGTGGAATATTTCCTTATCTCTCGAACCGAGTCAAGAAGGAAGAGACCCAGAATTGCCAGCAGCATAATGAAATACACTGACCCCTGGGCGTTTATGTGCTGCAAAACTCTCGATTTGAAGATTCTTTGCCATCGTTTCGGACTGAGTACCGGCAAAACCATTAACAAAACAACTCCAATCTCGACATATAAAAATGTCGCTATTATTGTCCACTGGAAACTCATCTTGACCGTTGTTAGCTAGTCACTAGTTCACTCTGAATACCTCAGAATACTATTCTAAGCGTTTATATGCGAAATTTAAATCTGACGTGTACCTTTGAACGAAGAATATTCTTATGAAACACCAAAATGACTCAGAGTAGCAAATAGACGAACAACCGGAGATTAAAGTGTGGATCACTAAAAAATTTAAGTGATCTTAACAGGTTTATCAAAATGGGATTAGTAGATACCTACCTAGCTGCCCAAATTATTTATTACAGTTATGTTACAATTTATTATTATTTGGACTGGTTATTTAAAGCTTTTAAAATCGTGTTTTTCCGTAAAAAAAGTCAACTAAAGACGATTTATTTCTTTTTAATAACGCACATTCATTTGAAAACATTGAAAAGGAATAATTATGAACAATCAAAAAAAAAAAAAAACTCAAGAATATGAGTATATAAAATTACTCTACAGTTATAAATTAAATCTTACGATATGTACAGAATTCCATTGAATATATTTTATCAATATTTTTTTGCAAAAATGAAAAACGTATAAAATGCCTATGCATTTTCCTCCACCAATTTTCTGCCCACGAAGTTGTTTTGTAGTGTTACCAGTTATTAATTACATATTATATGTGTCAGGCTGAGGCTGTCATCCTTTGACAGATTCACATTTGCAATTTTGATTTGGAAAAACTACTACAATTTTGATATCACCGTTTAAGTTAAAGTGATTTGGGCTGTTATAAATTTTGATCAAAATGGCAGACCCGAAGTATGAAAATCTTCCAGGAATCGTAAGTATTGAAGTTGAATTAACCCCCACCTTAATAAACGCTAATAATGTTTTTTAAATATAACTATCTAAAATATTCGTCAGGTTATTGGTTTCGTGATTATTGTGCAGTAATGGTAAAATAAAGAATCCATCACTTAAATGATCTATTTTGTAGGCATACGACCAGCCCGACATCTACGAGTCGGCCGATTTACCTGAAGCTGATCAGCAGGAAGACAATTCAGAAGAAGAGAATGAGTGCATTGAGAAAATGCATATCACTATGAGTGATTCCTTTAGCAAGTTTAAAGGAAAGCAGATTACTGGCAGTGTAGATTTTTCTGACAGAATCAGTCGAAGAGTACGTACTGGCTATAAGTAAGTGTGATAAAAACTCTAATAAAAGTAACATCAAGCTTCCTGAATTATGTTAGTCACAAAAATTTTCCAAAAACATAATTAAGTTGCCACTTGTCACACATACGCTTGCATACTTTGACTTGAGTTCACTTTGATTTTATGATATTAGTTTCATTCATAGCAGTGAAAGATTTTAGTGCTTAAAACATCTTTGCATAAAAAATTAACTCACTAATGAAAGGGTTAATGTAAATTTGAGGATATGTTGTAGATGAATTAATGTGAACAATTTAATTTTAATCTGTGAAGGTGTGGAGAATGGGAACTGGCGGCGGAGAGTGAAGCAGAAAGTCCTCAGCAGAGATACCAAAGACTCCGTTGCGAAACCACTGAGCTCCTTGAGCAGCTGCTTATCATGCAAGAAAAGAGCCCTGAAGATGAAAAGGTACCACACCATATTGTAACTCAAAATATTTACATATGCATTTAATTACGTTTCCAATCTTAGATATTTCATATTAACTATGCAAGCGTATGTTTGAAATAAATAACATAACTTTTGATAACATATGACACATCTCTCAAAAAGAACTAAATTTTAATATATATGGAAAAAATTTGTCAAGAATTTGATTAAAATTTTCAGCTGGCTAGATTTTGGTATTCTGGGTTCTAGAAGACCATCAAATATCTTAAGTTGATCCACACTTATCGCATACTGTTTGGTTTGAGATATAATATGTTCATAACATATTCTTTTCACAATTATATAGGCTGTCGTAAAAATCTTGACACCTTCTCAAATAATGAAATTACATCTCCAATTTCACTTTTATTAGAATATAATTCATCATCATCGAAACATGGTTGCTTAGTAACATAAAATATTTTTATTAAATAAAGTAACAAATTTACAGCTATTGTGGCATGTTAAAGTGCCGTTATCAGATATAAATGGCTGCTTTCGGTAAAGAAAATTCAGTTCAGTTCGCTATCGATAAATATATCTGAAATTAACCATAGTTAAATAGTTTAATGTAATGCTACACAACCACTGTGCAGCGAGACAATGCTTGGTATGCCGTGTTGCATGATGGCATTTGGAAACTGGAAGTATTTTTCAATCTATCATATTTAGATAAAGATATATCATGATTTCGAATTAAAAATCCAGTTCCAACAATGAGAGCATTGGCATATTCTAACATGTTTTGATGTAATTCGACCAGAATAAAAATACTTTTCATTGTTATAACAACACACATCTATTATCATAGTAATTATTGACATATTATGTATTAGTGTTAATATTATTGTAAATGGCAATGACATCATATGAGCAATGCCGCCGCTGTGGCTAATATAATAATTATTGTATATGCGTATTTTTATAAATATTTTTACTTGTAGTGGGCCATACATTTTTGAAGATAACAGTGGTGTGTCATTGAAAACAAAAGATTGAGGAACACCGGCTTAATGTACGCATCATACCATGAGTGTTAGTAAAAATATTTATTTGTTTTTTTTAGCAAAGCCTTAAAAAGATGGCATCCCAAGTGTCATCAACAAAGCAGATTTTGGACGAGCTCAACTTTGATGAAAACAGTGAAAACGATCCTCAGGCTGATAAACTTAAGTAAGAAGCATTATAGTTTTATGTATCCATCTAACCGTGTGTAAGTGCAAGGGAAACTGGTAATATTATTCTTCAGATAAAAAATAAATCGGTTGATCCAAAAAACATTGAAAATTGATATTCTCATGTAAAATCTTTACCATACACACATTTAATTATAAAAAGTATTTTTCCAACTGAAAATACTGTGCTACCTACAAATACTCCACACACAACTCAGTTATACTCAGTTATCTGAATCATAGCTATTTTACTATGAAAGCATTAAATTAAACGGACTATATTATTCATCCTGTAACGAAAATTCAACTTGTGGCCAAGCTGGAAAGAGCTATTTTTGATTCTTGTAGATGAAGTTTCTCTGAAATAAATTTACAAATTGAAAAATATGTACATTCCAATGTTTCGGATAATTTAATAAAAACTTTATTTTCTTGCAGAAAGCTCTTAAATCACGCAGGGCTGAAGGAAAGTGGGGACAAGGGGCAAACAGCCACAACACTCATTAAATTGAGGCCTGATTCTTCCATTCTCTCCCAAACTACCCGACTTGCACGTCTTGAACACAGGTACACTATTGTTTATCAAATCTTTTGCCATATTACAAAAATTTCGGCTTTATTTTATTAGGATTTTCCATGAAAAATTCTGAAATGATACCTCTATAACACTTTATTATTAGTATAGGCGCATTAGTAGTATGGAATAATCATTTCTACATACTGCCAATCTAACCTAACCTAACTTAAATCTCCACCCAAAAGCTCTTTAATATTATTGTGAGACCACACTTTCATTGATCTCCTTAGAGTCCTAAAGGTTTGCAACGATACTAAAACTGGATAGCTCAGGGATTGTAAATGCTTTAAGGGAGAAACTCAATTCTATCTGCTTCTTATTCCAACTTGTAGGAATCGGGCATCTTGAAAAATTGTCTGGTTCCCACCCATAGGATGTATTCCACCTTGACTATTTAAACCTAACACTTAATATCAACATAAAACTAAGTAGTTTGTAATATCTTATTTTTATTTTATCATATTGTTTTGTTAGGCTGCATCTTCTGGAGTCCACGGTTGGGCCTTCTCCTGAGAGACTGGAGAGGTTATCAGGGGAAGAGAGTCTGGGTGGACTGATAGCAGTTGCGGCAAACCTTTCATCTCGGGCCGCCGCCCTGCAGACATCGAATCTAGATGCAGCCGAGCAGCGTTTAGCCCGACTTCTTCCAGCCATGGATGCCATCAAAGCTGCATCTCCTGCTAACCCTGAAAGAGACGCTCAGGTTTGATAACTCAATATGAATGAACTCAACTTGGAGTTTAAACAACGAAAAAGAACGCTATTTTCTCAAATGTAATGTACAAAATTTACTCATCAATTATTTCAATGGCCAGAAGCAATTGGTTTATACATTGATTTAAAATAAGACAATTTTAAAAATCTAAACCAGGCATAGCTGCAAAGCACCTTCCACAATGTAAATAAATCGTTGCAAATATTTTTTTTTAAGAAATGATTACTAACCATTCAGCATAACGTACATGACCTGGATATAAATACATTTGAATTTTAAATTTGACTACAGGATTCAAATCTTGAGATAAGATTAATTGCAAATATCAATTTATATGGCAGTGTTGTTTAAATGGTAATGAGTTTTGTGTAACTTTGAAGCTAAAATCAATCCCCGTTGAGCATTGGCAGATAATAGTTATCATTTTCTTTTCAGATCAACGATCTTTATGACATGGTAAAGAAAACAGAAGGAGTGTCATATACGCAAATTTTAGAAAGAATGCAGGCTCTGGAAGGACTGCATAAACAAGGTATTATATATATTTATATATATATATATAGCTCATTTTGATGGGGTCAATTATTCTCTAAACACTTAGAATATGAGGTTATGACTTTAAATTCCATAACTACATACTGTATGTATATTTAATGATGCAGGCTATGGGCCCAATCGGTGGAGCAAATGGATAAAAATCAATTTTTGTAAAAAGAGCTTATTCCTTTAATGTTTTTTATGAAATATTAATTTTTTATATTTACAATTTACCGTTTAATACCATCAACTATTTTGTGGCTAACATTACTTGTTTATTTTTCTTTGCATCATAAAATGAAAGAATTCATTATGATATGCATCCAACTCAAAACTGCACTATTAGTTGTGACTGATTTAAGCAAATATCTTCTTGTCATAGCGAGCGATTTCGGCAAGTCAATGGGTGAATTGGAATCTCTCCAGACGACAATCACTTCAGGGGTTCAAAACAACAAAGCTCTGCTCCAAGGCGTCCAAGAAGTGTTTGCGCACAATCTCGAACACATCCAAAAAGAGATCAAGAAACTCGATGAGAAGATGACCAAACTGGCAAAGAAATAACTCCCACAGTCGTATATCGCTATCTCTTAGATTTTTAACTATTTATATGAAAGAGATTGGTAGGGATTATAGAAATATTACAACAAATCAATGTATCATCCTGGTGCTTTATGATGGTCGACGGTGTCAAATCCATAAACATGTAAACATTTTCAATAATTAAACATCCTGTTTATAAAACAAAAAAAAATGCAATAACTTACAACAATTAAAGTATTGTTTTCTCAAATATTAAAGCAGAATCAGTGCAGTAAATAATTGTTTAAATATTATGCAGGAAAACCATACTGAGTAGTTCTATCTATTTCATGCAGAAGTGATTATCTCATCTTGAAGCTTATTTTCATTGCGTAGAAAGGAAAAAGGATGTAACCCAGACAGAACAAATTTTACAGAAGGCACAAAAAACGTTTATTTATTGATTTTGGGCCAAAGTCAAAATATTAAATAGACACAACCTTGAAGTGCACAGAGAATGAAACTGGTGATTTATTTACCCAATCTGATATTTAAGTAATTTAAGAAAAATCAATAAAATTCATTTGCCAGATGTCCTCTTTTCTGGTTGCAAATTTCACAGGACATCCTTTTTTTCGATCTTAAATGGTATATTTAGATACTAATTCGGTATTTAGAGCGTACATCCTTTTGATAGAACGTGTTTTAAGCTGCATACATTTGAAGTATCGAAAAACTGAGGGTTACGTTCTTTTTCCCTTTCCACAATCGATACTATTTATCTGTGGTGGAAAATCATCATATTATGCAAGTGCTTTATACTTTTAAATGTATATTGTTATCAGTTGAAGATATACTGTTGTGCAAAAGCATGTGAAAAAGTTTTCAATATCTAGTATTTTAATTTTAGATTTGTTCATTGACATAACATAGAGTATCTTTCAAAAATGCAAAAATATCATAGTTTCAGTTTAATTTCTAATAGTATATTATTTTTCTTGAATTTGATTGAATGCAACTCGAATCTTCAAGCATGATTTCACACAATCAAGACATAAATATAATTAATTTTTTAAGTTATACTTGAATTTCATATCATATATTCAATATTCACCAATAACAAAGTTGACTGCGTCTTGTACATGCGAAATTAAATTTATTTGAAATCATACATGTACTCAACCTTATAAATTTTAATTGTATACGCATTGTCAGCAATATAATTATAAGTGCTTGGTATAATCAATTATTCTTGATCTATTTATTTCAACACACATTTGCTTCTCAAGAAATACTAATTAATGTCATCTCACATTATATCTAGATAAATTAATAAAATAAATAATAAAAGTCAGCCATTGCTGTGATGTATTTGTCATTGGCATAACTGCTTTATCAAGGCATATGATATGTTATTTCCATATCTCTAATACAAAAACAGTTACAGCTATTAAATAATGTCAATGAGAATTCTTATATGATTGTGACCAAAAATATGGATCTAGTATTATTTAACCCAATGACTTAAAGGATCGATTAATTTATATTAGCATCTAGATTTTTTTTGCCACATTAGGGTTTTTATGCATGTATTTGTGACAAATTTACATATAGCGTACATTTTGGGTTTAATCTTGCACGTAGAGGGAAAAAATGTTCATTTAATTATTCAACTCTTACTGAAATGAAAATTATTGCTGTTAAAACCTTATCAATTAGATATAGTTTATGTTATTTCATTTCATATCTGTAATGGAGTTTTCTATTAACGTATTCAGCCAACACATATTAAATTTAAGCCGCTTCTGTTAAAAATTCGATATCTTAGTTGGCTTACTTATAACATATAAATTGCTTACTAAATGATACAAAATAATGTAAATGCTATTGAATAATTCCAGATATTAAATGATCACAATGTCTATATTTGTGAGGCATTGATTTTTATACATAACAAAAAATTATTCTTATTTATAAAATAAAAATAAAAACCTTTTATCAAAATACGTATTGATTTTTATTATTTATTAATTAAAATGTTTTGTATTGCTTATGTTGGTTAAGCTGTTTTCTAATCGTGTAAAAAAAACTCCCCACATCTCATAATAAATACCTATTACAACCAGAACCGCACAGTGAAAATGATCATGCTTTTCAGGATTTAAGAGATATGGTATGTATTTACCTCTCCCCAGTAGCATAAAGGTTAGCGTGCGCGCCCAGTATCCGAGAGATGGGGGCTCGATTCCCACATCTGCCGTATTTTGGACTGGATGCCCATTGCGTTGAACAATTATTAGACAAATAATTCTCGTGAAAAATAATCTGTCAAGACATGTTTCACACTGCAAAGATCCATATGCCCCACTTTCAAAGAGAACATGGTATAAAAAAATGATTCTAAACATAGGTGTAAAATACCCATCACACAATATCATAATGTGAAACTAGTTTGGAAGTGGGTGGTCTGAAATGTATCAAGCACTCCACCGACTCAAATATTGCCTTGTTATAGATATAGTCATAATTACTAAAAGTAAAGCATCATTTCATCTTGCATAGTAACTGAACTATCTATTTTATTACTATTAGTAGTGTTTCAGTCCTAAATAAAAAAGTATCAGGACGGTACTTAGTTTTAGCCCCTCCTCTCTTTTTTTCCGCCACATTAAAGGTCTCCCCGGTAGCGTTGTTGGTAGCGTGCGTGCCTAACGATCCGGGGAATGCGG
>JAGVSQ010002987.1:2636-22913 GCA_022683975.1 Rhyacophila evoluta | reverse complement strand
TAACCCTGAAACGGTACTTCCAAAAATTTTGATTTCTTTCCGGTCCCCCTAATATGATAAAAATATCAGAGATTTAAAAATGTCTCATCATTTCGAAACCCTTTTTGACAAAAAACCATTAGTCTGCCTTTCATTCATCATGGATAATTTTATAGGAGTGAGTTGGAAGTTTCGTCTTCAGGGAGTGGGGCAAACGGATATTTGTTGAATTCCCCATATGCTTAAGTCTTGATTGTGTGGTTGAATAAGTTCCTAATCGTCTTCATTATGAAATTCAGCTAAACCATGCTGTTTCAACAACTTTGTGCCGGATCTTGTCATCTGTCTGCACATTTCGAGTGATGAATTGTTGAAACATGATGTCACTTGATTTTACTGGCATATAGTAATGTATATGTCGTTATAATAACCAAGTGCTACTGTGAATTCAACTATCAATTGTACAAAAACGATTATATTAGAATTAATATGTATTATCAACTTCAATCTCGCTTATATAACCTGACCCCGGTAAGAGTTGGTTATAATCTTAATTGATAATTGTAGCTAAAGGATGCTTTTAGATTTGATATGCTTTTAGAATATATTATTGTAGCATTGAACTTGCAGGTAGTTTAACTTAATAGATGCACTAGTTATATAGTTAAATGAAATATAGTGACTATGGCTTTAGTTATGTTTCTAAACTGTTCGGTTTACACTTCTTGATTGTATGACACTTTGTTCTACATAAAATGATTTTAATTTTGTTGTCAATATTCCATAATACGTAAGTAATAAATATAAATGAAGAATAATTTAAATCTTTTGTGTAGGTTGTATTAAAAATACTCAGTTTGCATAGGAATTTATTTAAAAGTGATAACACTTATAAACCCTGTAGTTATTTTGATTACTCATGAGTTTGAATTTATTCTCTGGATGATTTTCATTACCCATGTTTGAGATATGCAAAGAAAAGTGAATCCAATTACTCAATTATATTGACAGTCTTCAGTAATAAATAAAAAAAATAGATTTCAAAATTCTTGCAAATGTATAACTTGAGATTTGGAGAGACAAAATACTAGATTGTAAATGACAATCCTTATCAAATCACCTCAAGTTTAAAATATTTTTTAGGAATGAATGACTGACATATGCAAGTAAATTTTATTCCTCAGTTTCTAAATCACCATTACTTAGTTTATTGCCAAACATTTTGCTTAAACGTAAGTAATTAATTATTGCATTGCTAAACATTCTTGCTTCGGTGTGGAAGGAAGTTGAACTATACTAAAGCTTTGAGTAATTTGAATGACATCGCCTTGCTTTGAAAATCTACTACATTGGCTGTATTTAGATGATTATGTAAAATAATATGAAACATATTTGGCTGCTTTTCTTCTGTTCTGTTTTTTGTTTCTTTCCCATACTCTCTTCCTTCCCGTTGACTGATTTCCCTGTGTCTTGCGCATCCTTCTATCCTTTTCCGTTTGGGACCGACTTTACAAATTTGCGACATGAAGGCGGTCTAAACGGTCCAATGGTTGCTTGGCAACGCCATACAGAAAGGCTGCGTGCCAGCGGAGGCGGAGGATCCCAAGAGTCTCGGGGCAGCTCCAAAGAAGACAAGGGCAACCCGTTCATTACTACACCACACTCCCATCCTGGATTCACTCCGCAGAAGGTCGGCAAGGGGTCAGCAAATGTGAGTGGGCGTGTAAAGTACCTAAAAAACTTTAACCATTTAAATAAAAATTACTCATTTAAAATTTTAATTGAATATGCCAAATCATCAAACTTACTATATTAAATTATAATAGTACAGGCTTAGTTAGTATTGCCAATAACTATTTCACTTATCATCAAAAACAAGTGATTAAACATTATTTGTGCATGTCTGCAATCGCCTCTAGAGATTAAGTTAAGAGCAAGTAAATTTTTATATAGCAACTTAACTGGTCTTAATGAATCATTGCTTAAGTGTGACTTCTTTGTTATTCTGATCATGTTTATTCAATATTAATCCATATTGTCTGTCAATCCTTTGTAAATATACTTCAAGCAATTTGCGAAGGGTGTGTAAAAATAACAGTTAATATTTATGGTATCCCTTGCAGTCTGCTGCGAATGCTCCAAAACCGCCCAAACCCCCAGAAAAACCATTGATGCCTTACATGCGGTACTCTCGGAAAGTATGGGATTCCGTGAAAGCTGCCAATCCTGAGCTGAAGCTGTGGGAGATTGGCCGCATTATCGGTGGCATGTGGAGAGACTTGCCTGAACAGGATAAGACACAGTTTGTCGATGAATATGAAGCTGAAAAGGTAACGCAATAGACATTTTAAATTATCGTTTCATTACAATTTTACTGACATACATCTCTCGCTATATATTATATATATTGGTTCAATAAGGCACACTGAAACAGTCCACACCGGGTTATAGTGCTACAGTCTCTGATTAGTCTTTTAAAATTATCTAAAAAAACAATGGAATACCTACATAATTTTTTTCTTTTTCAAAGTTTTTTTTTTTTTAAATCATATAGTCAGAGATGTGTGTGGTTGTTTTGTTAGTCTCAACTCATGTTAATCTAAAATGTTTATTTAACATTGAAGTTTGAAAAATATTGAATTCGTAAAACCAAAATATAATTTTTTTTCTACTCTTGAAAAAATATTATAAAAAATGGAAAATTATGAAGTGCTGAGTTATTATTTTGATAAAATATATTGCTTTCCATCAAAGATAAGTAGCAAACAAAATAAATTATCTATGACTCAATCTGGAAATCAGCCAACACCACCCATGGTTAAATAACTGATTTTGGTGTAATTTTTTTAGCTTGAATTTTCCTATAAAAAATAATAATTCTTTCAAAATACCTGAAATCACCCGCACACACGCCAGCCAACTCCAAGCAGTAACAAACCGATTCGCCAAAGTTTTTTGTTGCTTCTGAACATTTGACACAAATGGAGTTGGCTGATTTGCAGATTAAGCCATTATTATCTTTCTCTATGTTTAAAATTACATTTTATATAGGTAATAAAATAAATAATTTATTTAAAAAAACAAAGTAAACTATTACCAATTTAAGTGCTACGGTTTCCAGTTAATTGTGACATGCCAAAGCGAAAACTGCAATTTTTTATTGTTTTAATATCTTGTTTACTCTGTGTCCCAAGTATTTTCACAGCGTGTCTAAAATGAGTGAATTAAATTTAGTTTTCATTCGTTCCACATACATTTATGAACACATTCTCTAATAATGTCCAGAAATGTGTGCCAAAAACGGAGAGATAATCAAGTAAGTTCAACCAGCTGTTGGACTGATTAGATTGCCTGACTTCTTTGCCAAAGTTTGGCAAACATGGTATGTGAGTTGATCTTGGCTCATATCCATGAACACTTAGTCTGTGGCAACCAAAGTCATAGATGTTTTATCCTGAGATGTTTACTAAAAACCGAAATATGTTTTGATCAAAAAAAAAAAAAAAAATGAAAGATAGATAATGTAATATAGTTACAATTAACTGGAAACTGCTGTATATTTTGAGTATTCGAAATTATTTTTTTAGCCAATAACTGATCTAATAAAATTAACAATATAAAACAGATATAATAATTTTATGGGCCCAAAAATATGACTGAAAACATTCTGTATCTTAGGCTCAGTATAATGAGTTGATGAAGGCTTACCATGCTACTCCGGCCTATATACAGTGGATGGCGTTCAAGAACAGAGGTACTAGCACAGCACCACCACACTGTGGTCACTAGTGAGGGGCATCTGTTGACAGTTTTAATAGTTATACTGCTTTCTCATTGTGATATCCGTGTTACCAGTGAACAGATTTTTTTATAATTTGAATATACTTTTTTATTTGGTTTATAATGCTGTCGAGTGATGCACAATTATAGAGCAATGTGTTTGCATAAGACTGCCAATAGATCGACCCCTAGGTTTGCCGGTAGGATGATGAAATTCCCAATGCTAATATAAACCTCTCCTTGCTTGGACAAATCCTCTGGGTCATTATTTATGAACACCATTGCTTTACTCCACTGTAGGTTTACATAAATACAAAATACAAATTTATATCTATATTAACATCAGTAATCCTTCTGAATTTATTGAGAGTTACCATTAAATGAATATAGTTCCCTGCGTCTTTCATGTGGGTGCTCGTAAAATAAATTGAGGAATATTACTAATAATATTATTTTATACTGTAATATATAATATGACATAAATAAACATAGAGATGATTTAGGATATTGTATGTTCTGTATATATACATATATTTATTATATAATATTTTTAAGTCTGCGTGTATGAATTTCAATGTATAAAGCAAACAGTATATTTGTATTCAAATGCTGGTCATTAAAGCAATTAGAATTTTTAATTGCATTGTAAAATGGAGTGAAAATAGACCACTATTAAAAAGTACTCCATGTGGCTAATAGTTATTTTACTTTTTATAAACTTTGCTGATTTTGATATAGTTGATTTGAAAATCATACCGCAGACACGCTGAAGGATTGAGATTGGTTTGGCACTCAACAGCACTTTTTATTGATAAAATATGTTTCGATGTGTTATCACTGTTTTTTGTATTGCCAAATAAATTCTATCCATATTATGAAAATGATAAAAACCACCAACCAATTCTTAAATGCGTTAAGGTTAATTATCAGTGAATGAATAACTTTTGTTTATTTTGAGAGTTTGGAAAATATATCATTACTTATGGCAATATAAATAAAACACATTTAAACATAGTTATTTATCAATCCACCAATCACAATCCACTGCACAATCCTACTGCGTGTGTGCGCAGACCGAACACTAAACACATATACAACTGTGAACACGACATCCTGCGTGACCCCGGTGCGTTACGTTTTCCAGCTGGATTATGAGAAGAGCCTGAAGGCTTATCACAATTCTCCTGCATACCTGGCGTACATCGCCGCCAAGAACAAAGCAGCTGGTAAGCGTAAGTGTTGCGCGCGCCCTTCCAGCCCGCCCTGCTTCTTATTAATAACTCAGTATTCACACATTTTTTATTTATTTAATTTTTTATTTAGGGCTTATTACACAATAATATTTACAGATTCGTAACTGTGGCAGAATCTATAGTGTGACCATTTTAAGCATGTATGATGTATACACCACTTTTTATTCTCTCAATATCAAGACATCAATAAGATATATAATTCTTCTTTTATACATTGTCTAATCTAGATAATTAGAAAAACTAAAACAGTTTAATCAATTTTTTTCATTTCCTAATTTTTTATAAGCTGAAGATGTCTTAAACAAACATAAAATATATGGTTATTAGGCAAAAATAACAAACATATTAAGCCATATGTACTTTCATAACGATTATGCCTCAAATTCGTATTATTGTGTAATAGCCATCATATTGTTGTTCACTCTAATGCATAAAAAATGTTACTCGTGATTAAAATTCAAAATACACTTATTAAATAATCAATAGTGTACAAATAATAAACAAACCTAAAGTTATCAGTGTAAAGCTGGAATATAATGTTATTTGAGCTCTAGAAGTTCTTGGAGGTCATATTTTATCAAAATCTCCAGAGGAATGTATTCATGATATGAATTATACATTAGCTTGTATCTGATTTAAATTTTTTATGAATAGCGAAATTTTTTGAAGATGTATTATTGGCTATTTTCACTTTACTCGGTACCAACCCGATGAAATAACATGAAAGATTAACAGCTATTTATACCTGCATAGGAAAAAAATCATCTAATTTATAATTAGTTGCAGGATATGGATATCCAACGGTTTAAGCAATCTGCTGAAAACCAGTCATGGTAACTGATATGTTAAAATAACTCATGTTCCGGAGAATTTTTTTTTATAACTATTTAGCAGACATGTTTTGAGTTCATATATACTATTTTCACAAATGTTTATTTTTGTATAAAGATCAGTTTTGTTCTTAACAATGTAATGATCAGCTTAAATGGCTCAATGGACTGGTCTTGGTAAGACTATATGTATTTGTGAAAATAGTTAATGTAACCAACGATTAATATTGGACAAATTTAATTACAATGATTTATTATTTAAATTCAATCGTTACATCTAGTTGGCTTATAATATTTTTAAGCTAACACAAAGGCCTGCTCAGTAAACAAGAAATTGCCACTTATAAATACGTTTTTTTCTTGAATCATTTTAGTCATGATAATATGCAGTGCAGCATCTTGAATTAAACATTGTATATGTATAAAACACATTTAAGTTTGCCGATTGATTTTTAGGTACACTTTTTATGCAGTTAGATTAATATTGTATTGTGTAGTACATTTTGTGAGAGAATATTTATTATATTGTATATTTTTTGCTTATTCCATCCAACTCCATGCATGACCGCTTATATATATATATATATATTTATGTTCATGGTTGTGTATTATTTCACATATTTATTTTCGAACCATTGTGATTTTTAAGCCACAATTTTTGTAGAAGTTTTCATTTGACTTTAATTGTATCAGCTGAGAATTATATATTAACAGCTTCCCAAATTGTATTATAACATGATAAAAAGAAAAATTAAAATCGTGGCTTTGGATCTACTAATTGTACTTTGTGTTACGTGTCATATTGTTATACATTGGTCAACTTTTTTTACTCTGAAGGAAAATATTATTCGCTTAATATATTTAATCTTTCTCTTACAAGTAAAAAGATGTTGATTATAACTGTTTAAATTGTGCTAAATATCAATATTTTTATAACGATTAGAAAGAATTGAACAATTTGCTTTTTTGTTTGAATGATGTCTTATAACTTAATAAGATGTCATATAATATTCTGATGTACGACAAGTTGATACAGCAAACATACCACTTAACTGACTGAGGTATTTTAATAATCGTTAAAAATTAAACACACACCGTTGCTTTTAAATTCTATGTAAATTTTCTCTAACTAAATTAAATATTACGATTGTGCTACCTCGAAAACCGTTTTTTCCGTTGATTAAATATTTTTCAACATATTTGCATTTGTTGATCAAGAGTTGCATTGTTTTTTACCGTTTATTTTGGTTAAAAGGGGAATCCATTATATTATGCAAAAATCAACATTTTTATATTTATGTTAATTTATACATTTAATATATTTATAATAAAAAGTGCAAAATAAATATTGAATGATAGACAAACAAATTAATTTATTCATTCACAGCCAAGCAAAGCATTAGAAACCATAAAAATATAATAATTTTTTGGTGACATTTTTTATTAAAAAAATATTGCTTATAATGGAAGATAAATAAGCATAATTCACATGAATCGCTACAATAATTTAATTCACATATAAATAAATGATGACATTGTACTATCGACACATAGTGCTTTATTTAAATTGATTTCAAAAAAAAAAAATCTTAAACTCAACATTAAAATCTAATTTTATAAAACACAATATGATTTTTAGATGATTTTATGATAGAACTATTAATAAATTTATTAGAGTGCTTTTTTATTCCCCTGTTACAATGTTGATGGTATTAAGTTTGCGCGATGTACATATATAACAACAAATAGTTTAGGATGGAAGTTTTAACATAGCTTGGAGTTTAAAATCATTTATAGCAAGCATATGGTCCTGCAATAAAATAAATTATTTTCGTAACTCATAGGTATTTTTGCAGAATAAAAAAAATCATTAACGTTTAGAATATTTTGTATTAATAAAATATAAGTGTATATTAACAGTGATTTACGTAATTTGTTTGTTGTAATTCCACGTAATCATTATAATGTCAATTTTATAAATGTTGCCAGAATCGTAAAATCTTTTCATTGGCTTAGTTTGTCTTAATCTCAATCATTTATTTAACCAGTTGTTTGGTTGTGGGGTAGAAATTAAAACCTCTATATATTTATTTATTCATTGCATTTTCTAATGAGTTTTTTTTTTATTTTTCCCCCACTTGAATCTTCGATTACACCCCCATCATATAATAACCGCAATTATTACACAAATACATTTAAAAAAAAATTATATTTCTTTAATAATTAACTGTTACACATTTACATTAATATTTCAATTCAATTTATGTATTATCACAAATATATAATTATTCATGCCAATTTGTAAACAAAATGCATTATGCAATACTCTTGTGATGATTTGATATAAATTCATAAATATACTAATTTTTAACTCAAATTAACACTCTTCATTACACATACACATAAATTTCTTACCGTCATTGTGGCTGATGATTGAAAAACCACTAGTTGTTGGTGGGTTGGAAGAAAGAGAGGAAGCTGGGAGCGGAGGAGGCAGTGGCGGAGGACGGTCTGGAAGCGGAGCAAAGGGCCAGCAGGCACAACAGAATCAGCATCAGGATAGAAGAATTGACATTCAGCCTGCTGAAGATGAAGAAGGTTTTTAAATATAAACATTTAAAATGCAAATATAGTTTTTGTGTAAAATGAAGCATGAACCTTGGATCAAGTTTTAGAGAATTCATAAATTATTTAACTCACGGAAACAGAAATCAAATAAAAATGGTTTGTTCGATGTTTATTTCGTTAAGATTTTCAATATTGTATTTTATGAATTGATGACATTGTAAATGATTCATCTTTTGGAGCCATGCTCTTTATTTGAAATTTCTAATACTCCTATTTTCTTTTTTTGAATATTAGATCAAGATGATGGCCTCTCCCAGAAACATATAGCCTACGCTCGCTATCTCAGAAACCACCGGCTGATAAATGAAATATTTTCCGACAGTGTCGTACCAGACGTAAGATCTGTAGTGACCACAGCCCGAATGCAGGTAACCTTTTTTAAAGCATTTTCACAATGTTTAAGGTGTTTTCTATTCCAAGGCATTTTCATTTAACTCCTTGCCATTTGTAAATTTTACAAAGAAACATCGCGTTAACCTCACCAGAAGTTCTTTTTACGAATGAAGAAACTATAAATTTGTTCTTGAAAATTGATAAATAAATATAATATTTAAATTTAAAAAATATATTGTGCTGTACAATTTGCACTTGAACATTTCTCGACAAAACTAAAAAGAAGAAGAATGATATTTGTAGAACTTGTATTAAGTGTGGTCATCTTCAAAAACCTTATGATTGCAATAATTCGTTAGTTTTTTTTTTGTGTGGATTTGTTCTAACAGTTTTTATCAAAATATTATAACTTATTTGTAGGTATTGAAGCGACAAGTGCAGTCCCTGACGATGCATCAAAGAAAACTTGAAACGGAATTGCAGCAAATTGAAGAGAAGTTTGAAGCAAAAAAGAGACGGTTTCAAGAAACTAGTGATGTTTTCCAGGAGGAACTGAAGAAGGTAAAAATGATCATCTTTTAAATCATATCAATTAACAGATTGTTTATTACGATAATTAGTTGTTAGCCAATAAAATCTCTCTGATTTATTCGTCTGTAAACAGGTGTTGATAATTCTGCTTGTTTTTTCAGCACTGCAAACCTGCAGTGGACGAAGAAGCCTTTGCCCGTTTAGTGGAGCGTCAAATGGAAGTGCTGCGCCGGGGTGGACCGACCCTTCCTTTGTCTGCAGCCGCCGCGCCTCCACCAGCTTCACCCTCTGCCCCTCTTCCCAACACCCCTACAACGCCTGACCAAGCGCAAACTCCCGGTACCACTGACGAGGTGAGAAACCATCGCAACTCATTCTGTTTGTATTTCTTTGCTGGTCACTTTTATTTAAATTATCTGGAATCAAATTGTCAAAATAGTCAGTATTATTGGCTTGCAAAAATCTTAGCAAGAGACGTTTTTGATGACTAGTCTTTTGTATATTAAATAAAAGTTTCCAGTAAAGAGTTTTTTGTGTTCTTTGTGTTATCTTAGCTACTGTAGCTAAATAAATTAAATCCCTGTGTGAATATTTCAAGTTTTGCCAATTTCCCAAAATGCATTTTGGTTTTCGAGTTATCTAGCAGATAGAATAAATAATTTTTCCATCAATTATTGTTATTTTCTGTAAGCCTATATTTATAGTATTAATTAAAATCTCTTGCTATTTTCAAATCATAAAATGACAAGATATTGTCAAATCTATAATAAAACCGTATAATAAAATGAATAATTACTTGCATATCAACTGATAATATATATACATTTTTTATAAATAGGCTTAAAAGTAATCATTTACAGTGTCGACAGATAGTAAAATACTGTCTTTTTATAAAAGTTATGTTATTTTTTATAAATAATTAGTGAATTGATTATTTGAAGTTATAGTATTATCAACAGGCAAAATGCATCCATTGAAACAAAATGGTAATAGTTGTTTATTTATTGTGCCAATAATAATTTATATAACTAGGACAATGTAGTGCAGGTTTTTTTGAAAGACAAAAAAAATAGTAGATGGAATATATAGTTATGTGAAAATATTGCCATCTTTTGAGGGTTTTATTGTTGTAGAAAATGTGATCATGCCAAACGTCCCATGTCCATTTTTCAAGAGCCAATTTGCCTTTTTTAGTCTTTGTTTGTTCTTGTATTGTGATTGTGCAATTTGTTTTGTGTTTCTCACGCGTGCATCTTGCACCCATAGCAGATGCTCGTGCTTCACTACATCCAGGTAAAGGAAAACTGAAATAACTTTACTTAGATACATCCCTACCCCCTCTTTATAAATGATTATTTTACGTTGTACAATGCAAACACAATCACAATATTACGACCTGATTTTGCAGTTTTTCTACCTAACACATTTGACGGTTTATAATTTGAGGCTTACATGGATAATATTTTCTTTATGCCTTATTATTTTTTTGTATCAACAAAGCTTAAAACTACATTGACTTGTTTTAAACTATTTTTAATAAAGAATTAATCACAATTTAGTTTAACTTAGCATATGTTTGGTTATTTGTCTAAACTATAATAAATATACTTACTTTGTTTCGTGGACTGCAGCATTTTGAACATCATATATAAATTTATGTGGTGTCTCATCATGACTTAGATATGATAATGGTGATAACAACATAACTAATAAACATCTAGATTTATTCATTTAATACTTTTAAAGTGGATCTCTATTAAGTCTTATATTATTATCTTGGAGAGTAAATCTGTCATCTTAAAGGAAGGAAAAGTATGTAACTGTCACCACATTGAGGAAACCTCAATTGTGAATATATCATAATACGTTGGTTTAGCTATTTGATATGAATTTACACTCTTAATATTATTTTTAAATAAAAATTTATAGAATAGCTGAGAAAATATGTTACCGATTGCGTTTTTCTCAAAATGGTAACAGTTTCACATATCCCTTATCTTTTTCTTGGACTCTGTCCTTAAATTCTAAAAAAATTTTAAAAAAATCTTAACTGGTCCATTAAAAGAAACATTTATCGTAATGACAAATACTTAAACATGTAGTATGTTAAACCTAGTGACCACCAATTCTATATGAGAAATAATCCCAAATATGACAAATTGAATGCCGAATCCCTTGAAAAATCTTTTGCTTTTATTTGTAATTGCTTTAATGATACTATCTTTTATTTAGTCATATATTCATTGATCACTATATAATGTGCTAGATATATTGAATTGGCAATTGTTATTTTTATTTAGTTTGCTAATTATACAGGTACACTAACATACCCATATCTCAGTTTCACACAACCATAACATGCTTTGTAAATACATTTATAACTTAAGTTGTACTGGTCTGCTTTCCATACGAAGTGTAAAATTATTATTATATTTTATTTAAATGTTGATTTCATATTCTACAATTTTTATAATAACTGTGAAAACTCTGACATTTGTTCACTGTGTAATTTATAATACGCAGTAGATTTCAGATTATTGGGATTCATCAAGTGTGATAAGAAGAATTTTAAGTGGCTTAAAAACATAAGTATAATATATATTGTCGCTCGAATGCAGAACTATCCTATGTCACAATGGACTTATTTTACGGGAGAGCTGTTTGAAAAATATTGGAATACATACATTTCTGTGACTATCTTTGTAAAAACTTATCTTTTTGCATATTTTTTGTTGGTATATATTTATTACCTATAAGGGTAAGTAAATATAATTTGCAATAAGTATGTTTTGGATTGTTTTGATTTTTAATAAAATATAAAATTTGGTAGGATAGTTCTGCATTCTAGCGATGATATATTATAATCTAAGTTATTTGTATTATTTCTCAGAAAAGCCTAAACATTTGTTCCTCATTATCTTCACATTTAAAAGAGCTATTCATTAACTTGAACCAACTGTAGTTTTATACTGTATCGATATATTATTCTCTAAAGAAACAGCTATACTAATTTTACAGCTAGGTAATATATAACTAACTATAAATCCAAACAAATTTCTATTAAATTAAAATGTTAAAGTTATGTTGGCAAAATATTTTGAGCCTTTTGACAGCTTTCATTTCTCTTTTTTAAGAGAATTTTTTTATTGAGTTCAGACAGTTGATAACCATATTTTCTTGTAAATGTTATTTAATATATAAATCATAATTCGCATTTAAAGATAAATTACATATTCATCCACAGTGTGGTGCAATGTTGGCAAGTATTTATTGTGACAAATTTTTACCAAATTTATTGGTTGGAAAGTGAAATTGATCAGATTTATTTTTTCACGCAATGAAAATAATTTTGAAATATTTTAATAACTTAATCATTCCATTAATACATTTAAAGGTTTAGTGGTTTCATGATTCATCAAAGTTAAATTAAAAAGAAGTCATATTATAGGATTATTAGAGTTGCCAGCTTGAATCCCATTCAAAAAAATGAACTTGTGATTTCTTATTCAGAACAGGTCCAAGGGCTTGATGAGCAAATGACCTAAAATCAATCTTCATTTTGCAGTACATTTAAACTATGCATTGTAACGATCTGTATACTCCATATTGGAGTGAATTACACTCAATATATATGAATTGTTTATATGACAGTGAGTTTTACTTTTAAATTTATTGGTGTCTCCAACGACGGCTCTTGGACATGTATAATTCATTTTTTATTCAGCATTTTTTGATAATGATATTTTTTTTATTCAGCCAATGGAGCAAGAAGGACAGCCTGTTAAGAAAGAATTAGATGAAACCAACACTACAGAAAAGCCCCAAATGATTGCACCAAGCCGCGAGTCTACTGATAAGCAACAAGAAATTGTTCAACCAAAAGAAGAAGACAACACAAAGGAAGTACCAAGTGCAGCTGCAAGTGTTGAAAATTCAAAATCAGATGACGTAAAGAAAGTGCACGAAAGTTGTGAAGAAAGTGCAGAAATTAAGAAAGAATCCGATGAAGTACAATCAGAACCTCAAGCGACGAAACCGAGTCAAGAAAAGATGGATATAAAACAGGAAATTCAACCTGATGATGCAAAAGAAAAAGAAAAAACTGACACAGACAAGCCGACTGAGGAAGAAACTACAAAGTCCTCTAGTATGGAAGATGACGATGATAAAATGGAAGAGGAACCGATCGCTGTGAGTGCCCCTATCGGAAGCTCCGCTCCTCCCCCATCACATCCACCTCCAGGACCACCTGATTCAGCTAACTTGCCTCAGCAGGGTCCACCTTTGGTCACACCCAATCCTCATTTGCCACCTGGAATGCAGCCACATCCTATGCAATCAATGCCTCATCATGGTGAGTTAACATGGAATATTTTTCTTCAGTGTTCATGATCTGGATATCGAATCCACCTATATTAGATCTGATAGCATCATATAATGTAATGCAAAATACTTATTGATAGTATTAGCAGTAATTAGCATTTTTCAGTGAATTCTTTATCTTTGTTAACTGATTTTTACTTTTGACAAGTGAAATGACTATTTAACGAGATGGTCTTATTAAATTTGTTTGGGTTACATTTTGTTATGTAGATACAATTTCATTTCATTGGACCCAGAATTCAGTATTGCTCTATCTGCTAAATTCCTTATTTATAATTATAGGAATGCTTCTTCAACATGGACCAGGACAGCCTGGTGCTCCGCATCCTCAAGGTATGAGTGTTGATAACATATTATTAAACTTTTTTAATGGTTATGCTTTTATTTTACATCACTTTCACAAATGAGTCACCGAGTTGCATTCATGACTAATGGTAAAGGTTATCTTTACCGTCATGAGTGCTTTTGCAACTCGGCAACTCAAATAATGAATTCAACATCATCAATTTATTATTTCTGTATTTTAGGATTTGCAAGATATTCGGAACTTAAAGAATTATTTATAACAACCCTTTATATAACCCCATTCACATGGTTTTATTTTCATATTGGTTAAAAAATTGAAATTAGTTGTGAGTGTTTTTAGATTTACCAAGCTAGTAATCAATATTTTTGTACTTTTCCAATGATAAAAAAATCTTTCAATACAATTATCTCTTCACATGGTGGAATTCTATATGCTCCAATATCTTAGCAAACATCGTACAATAAATACAATGATATTGTCCTTCACCCTTTTACGAGCTTGCCCTGTACGCCAGCAATTTTTGAGATATTAAAGAATGCAAGAAAAGCGATCTGATTTTCAAAATTTGAGACCCAAAGATGTTTGGTATGACCTGACTATTAAAGATATCCTGAAATATTTCGAAAAAAAAAAACCTCCAGTGGAATTCATTTTTTACGCATACGATCTATTTCCGAATACGGGTCGATATGTTGTCCCAATTTTCGTTCTCAGCCAATCAATAAATGTTTTATGATATAATTGAAAACTGATATGACTACCTTCCCTAAAACTTTAAACTCAATTATGGACCACACATCTTAACTCATTTTACAAAAATAAAAATATCTCCTACAGGTATGCCTGGAATGATGCCGTATGGTGGATACCCCCCTCCGCCACGTCACAATTACTACCCACACTATCCTCCATCAGGGCATCATGGTCACTATGGACAGTATCCTCCGCCCCCGCCACACCCACATCCTTCTCACCCACCTGGAGGGCCCCCTTATGGCGCAGGACACTTCCAGCCAGGGTATCCGCCACCCTTGCCTCAGCCTCCACACGGCCACGAAGGGTATCCTCCACAGATGCCACCGGCTGATGGACAGCCCCCTATGGGTCCAGGACCCGCTCCTATATTAGGTAACTTTATATTTGTTAGTAAGTAGTGTAATTGCAAAAAAAAATTGCTATTTTTCTTCAAATGAATTCGAAACTGAGATTACATTCACAGCCATTTATCTTATGCATTTAAACCAAGAAACCCTCATTTTAATGAACTTCAGTCCTATTTATATGTAACTCATGGTTTTCACATAGATTTCAAGAAATAGTGGACAGTGGTAGTACGAATGCAGTGCAGAATCAAATATAAGGCAGCTGAGAGAGATGCAAATGAATAAAAATGGTTTTATTTTATTATTTACTATACCATTATTGATAAGGCAGGTTGTGAAGTGATATTTTTTTCTGAATTGTACAATCTCTGCAGAATATTTGTTTAGAATTGGTAGGAATTATAATGCTATTTACAGAGGTTTGAATAACCTATGGCCAGGTTGATTGACGCCAAAATGATTTTCCCCCCATTAAATATTACACAACAGTATTATTTTTCATTGAACATAGGCGCTGAATTGCTAGTTATGCCTCTGTGCTTTTATTATCTCACTGCCAAGGAGAAAATTTCTCACCATGGGTGATATATAAATGGTATTAATTCTGGTATAGCATATTATTTTTTAGATCTCTGAATTATTTTTTAGATCTTTGAATTTACTGTCTAATTTTGGCTTTTCACTGAACCACAATGGAAGACCACAACAGAATACTAAAATATAGCGAAGATCTCATCCATAAAATTTATGTAATGATATTGCCATTGTACTATATTATTTGTATTGCCCTTTCAGGTAACCATGGTGGTATGAATGTCCACGGCCATGTCCAGCCATTGCAGCATCATCAGCCACCGTCTGCCAACCAAACTGAGGCACCTGGTAAGTATCATGGATAGTTTCCACTTTTATCAATACCAAATTGTTTTGAAATAATCTTAGAAGATATGCAATCTGCTCTATAGTTTACTATAATAGTAAAGACAATTATATGAATTATTTTATTGAATATCATTGTTAAGTCTTAAAATTGTTAATTATTAGAAACTATAGAAAGGGTTCAAGTCTATCCAAAGAATTTGTTTTTATTTAATTACCATAGCATGGTTTTCTCAAACTCAGTTTAATGTTCTCATTCTGAATAGTCATAGCAGCTGAAATCAAAGCTAGATATGAAACATTAACACTAATAATGGAACCAGCCATAGTTGAATCAATAAATTTACTGAACATTGCAGAGGAACTTTCATGTTCATGAATACCACTTAGATATTTTTAATAGTTATCTGAACTTCTAACATATAACCTGAAAGGAAATCAAAATTCCAAAAATATACGTAAATGTTAATTAAAATGCTTTCTTTTAGACGCCAAGATGGAGAGTGCGGCACCTGCACCTGAAAAAAATCAATCTGAATAAAAAAACAACAATCTAATTTCAGTTTTACAAGTATCATTTTTAAGCGAATATAGTATTTTTATTAAATTTGGAATAAGTGATTGTTGGTTTTAATGTAGTATTTGTTTTCGAACAACAGCGTAACATGACTGTCGTTTTTAAAAATGTCCCGTTTTGAATAAATTTGATCATTTTATGTTTAATTAAAAAAATCTTTCACTGCTCATTGTTAAGTTTATTCTTAACACAATTCATTCAATTTTGAAGATTTCTTTTGATGGTACATAAAAGATAGTTAATATTTAGTTGACACTAAATCTTTTTTAAAGCAGAGTATTTTTTATTTTAGTAGATAAGGTTTGAAAAAAATAATTCTCAAAACACAATTGATGAATGTATGTTTTTATTGGAAATACTGATGTCATGATTCTTTAAAACAATAAATTTTATTGTTAAAGTATTAAATTAATTTTTATTTCTTCCCCAAAATGTTCATTGAAGATTGAAGACTACATTATCCATTAATAAATTTAAAAATATGTCCATATTGTCTGGTTATGTATAAGATTCTTTAATTTAAGTAAAAATTTAAACACCAGCGCTGATTCATTGAGGGAGTTATGCACTGTGCCTTACAACTGTGAAAATATTCAAGTAAAGTTATGTATGTTGCTTTATCAATAAACAGATAATGAAGTTCAATAAAGTTTTCATCCAGCAGTATTATTTTTATCACGCCTCATTGAAGGTCATGTCCTTGGACCTTCGATGAGGATATTTTTGATGACAGGTTTGTATCAAATCCTGATCACGCAAACTTTCAGAAAATGAATTTTAGCCATTTCCTTTTTTGCCAAATTGAATAATAATCGGTTTGCCTCTCAATATAGTGCCATTTCTTTGATGCAAAGCTGAATTGGCGGTATCTGAACCTAAAAATGTAAACAAAACAAAATCTTATAAGCAATTGAGATAGTACCACGTAAACTAGTAAGTTATGGGGTGGTCATCTTCACACTGTTGAGATCCATATGCGCTGTAGGGGCCGACATGATAAAACAAAAACTACCTATTTGATTTAAGAAATAGTCATGAATTGTCATCGAGTGCATATAAAAAACCTTCAAAAAATATATTTTGTTTAAGTCAATTGATTTCTTAGGCGATACTCACTGTCAAATGTAACAAACGCCTGGCCCTTCATTCTACCTGTCATCAATTTAACATCAATTATATTGCCAAAACCTTGGAATAGTTCTGTCAATTGAGTTTCTGTTACAGCACCGGCAATATTTTTCAAGAAAAGTGTCTGAAATTTTGAAGTCGTACATAAGTTATACTAATTACAAAAGTATATTATTTTCACAGTCAAACTTGATTATATCGAGCAAGCTTGTATTGAGATTATAACTGTAATGAAAAAAATGTCTCAATAGTTTAATTTACACTTATTTTCAAAGAAATGTTTACAGTTATAAGACTTTTTTCTTCTGTTAAAATTGTATTGGTGGATTGATTACATTGAAACAAAAAATCAATTTAAACCATTACAACGATATAATATGAAAAACTGTTATTTACCTTTGAGATTTCACCTGGTTCATAGTCTTTGAATTTAGGCATCATTTTAATATCATTAATACATAATTTGGTTCCTTCGAGCAATCGCTCTTCAGCCTTATTGATTGGCAACTTGATATCAACGATGTCGAAATTATTTTGATTTCCTTCAGCAGCCATTTTGTTAGCATTATCACATATCTTTTTTGGTTCTAATCTAACAATCTTACAATTCTTTATTGTATATAATGTATTCGAAGAACAGCCAATTCTTTTCTCTTTATTAATTGACAAATGTTTAATGTTTGTACTATTTTTATCAGGAATCATATCTTTTATGTCCCATTTAGAATTAGGATTTTTTTTAGGCACGTCTAGAGACAAACTTATACTACTACTGGCAACATTAACGGTACTCTGTTTAATGAAATCGTTATAAGTATGTGAAACTATTTCATTAGCAGTGACAATTTCATCTTTAAGTGAAGGTTCCGGTAAAGGAATTTCTTTAGCATATTTTCTAGCCATTCTTCGTGCTAACTTTCTTCTTTTATTTATTGGAGGAAGTTTATCAACATCCATATGTCCGAATAAATCATCTTCTAATTCGTTCAAATGATTTATAGGGTGGCTAGATTTATTGGCTGAATTTTTTATTTGAAAGTTTGGATTCATAGAATAATGTTTGCCAGAATTAGATGTGCTAGGACGGCTGAAAACATGTAATTAATTAACTACTGCGGTTTGAAATAATTATCAACGGATATTTATGTTGATATGGAGAAAGAACACTGTCATATAAAAAATTGTTAATTCAATGAAAAATAAAACAATTCACTTCATCATTATGTATACTGGATAGGGTTCACTAATTTTTTATTAATATCTACTATCAATTCCGAAAGCTGTATAAGCATAAAATACATCAATTGAACTATTTTTACTATTAAACATGTAAGTATGTATTATGTATATTCTTTAACAATAAAAGATTAATGCATAATAAATGTTTTCCTGCAATGATAGGTCTCACTAGAATCAATTGAGAATTATATCGGAATCTAGACATCTCTTTTCATCTTCTTTAGCCAGGAGTTTGTTATGATTATAGTTTGATTTAAAAAACTGCATTCGAGATCTGGGACGTGCGCGCATGCACAGTTGAAATGTCAACCTAGTGTATGTGTGAACAGTGGCTTCCAACTTAATGAAAAGTTCTGTCACTAAGTAATAAGTATCACTCAGTTAGGAGATTATTATAAATATATGTAGAAAATATATTCACCTTCTATAATCATCGTTTTCTATCAAAGATACTGTAGTATCGCCAGTTCGTTCAAGAATGTCACGGAGAGTTTTACGTAGCTCTGAACTTTCCATATTTTTATGTATATACTCCAAATATGTTTGTCCTTTTTTGAAATCAAGATATAATTTTATTTCAATATCGGAAAGACCTTTCATCTTAAGCGCCTCAATTTCGTTGATTTCTTCATTAATTTTGGAGAATTGTCCAAGACTGGCTACGCCGGCAGTATTTAAAAGATTATTTGTAGGATTTTGCACAGGTCTCTCATGCTGTGGTAATCTATAACATGAATCAAACGGTAAATCGTATCAATTATCGTCCACGACATTGGAATGTTTACATAAAAATAACCTACAAAATTAATTGTATGGTTGACACCAATATGCATTATAAACTAACCTCATACTATCACTATTTGTCGTGTCTTCCATGCTATAATACGCGTTTGAACAACCCATATTTCTAGACAGGAATAGTAAAATCAAAACGTAATTTGTGTAAATTATCACGAAAAACTAAGCCAGAACATTACGTAGCAACCAACAATAAAGTTGAAATAAAAAATGACAGCAAATATGTTGCTAGGTACGATTTCCAAAATCGGTTAAAATATTTTATTTTACAATATAAATACTCCTTTCAGAGTGATTTATAGCTGATGTGAATTCTTAATATGTTTTCAAATAATCGAGCTATTTTAAACTATACTAACCAATTTAAATAAATGATTTGTAAATAAATTAAATTAATTTTACCTTTTAAAATATTACTCTAATGATTTGTTAAAATTAATGGTAATTATATTATAAACTATTTCTACATGCAATCAACAATAAAGTTGAAATAAAAAATGACAGCAAATATGTTGCTAGGTACGATTTC
>JAGVSQ010002986.1:7359-22916 GCA_022683975.1 Rhyacophila evoluta | reverse complement strand
ACTCCTCTTTCGGAGTGGATATCTTCACACTGTGTAGATCCATATGCTCCACGCTTGGAACGAGCATGGTATAAAAAAACATTTTTTATTGACATCATTTATTATTTTTCGTATTTTAACCTTTTTTCTTTCACGAAATTCTTGACTTTTTTTACAAAATATCACGGCACATTATAAAAAAATGACATGTTTTTCTTTATTGGGGAAATTCACCATGGCACACCTAGCATCATCCTGCACCACAGTGGTTACGGGGCCCTGCTTTATAATACATTTTATTTCTGTAGTGGGTTATTTTTTTTTTTTGAAAATATGCTTAAAACTTACAGTTTACATTTGATCAATTGAATAAAATTTTATAAATTTATTCAAATAGAAGTATATACATACATATGTATTCAGCTTTATAAAAATTTCAAGGAAAAAACTCTAAAAGAAATAACAAATGAGTATCAAGAGTAAGGTTATTTTACATAGCCTATTGCAATCGTAGCCAATTGAGCTGATTTTTTGAATTTAAATAGAATATCCTTTCTAACATAGTTGAAGCGGAATTCAATATTACACATATATTTAGTTTTAGTGAATAAAATAACCGTTTTTGTTCAAAGTAAGTTTTAAAGTTTGAACTTTCGACGCGTCAAAACCTAGCAACTTCGGCACTTGAAAAGCTTTGTGCGACACTTTTTGCTCACAGCGTTCAACTCTTTCGAACCTGGCGGAATTGAGAAAACTTTTATTCCTACTTTCTATCGTCGCCTTTTGACTGCCACCTATAATATTAAACGATTATATGAATTACTTACTTTACTTACCAATAAAACCTTTTTATCTTACTGAAAAGATTTTCTGCCACCTTTCAAGCTGAGAAGTAAATAATTCTGTCAGATTTTTTTGTTTTATGATCTGAAAATTATTTGGTTTCTAAATTTATTATCAGCATCTGCTTTTACGTAAGTAAATCAGTAGATGTTTACTGACTATTTTAAAAATATTCTACCATATTGCCTCCTAAGTCAGGTTTTTGATGCTTTGTATAAATTGATAGATTACCATCCTTTGAATTCCATTTTCATGAGTGACTTCGAGGTAATTGCGTTATTACCCGAATGTTTAAATTTTACGAGTAAAAAAAAACAAATAATACGGAAATATAATATATGCCTAATTGATTAAGCAATTATCTAATAAATAATAAACTGTCAAAATCTGTATATTTATTAATTTTGTAAACTTCCATAGAGTGGTTGTCTTAACGTTGTGGATATTCATATGCTCCATATTTGGAGCAGACTCTATAAAAAATAAATATATTAATAAGTATTTGAATACTTTTTATTTTATCAGGAGTATATGTATGTTGGATAGCTATACATACAATTTAACTACTAAATAAGTATAAAAGATATTTTTCAAGTATCTTTTGTGCTATTGTAAGTCTCGACTGCCCTTCTCTTAGAATGGTATAAACCTTACAGACTATCAAATAAATAGAATCTTAATATTTTATGAGATTTTTTGACTTTTTCACAAAATATTTTTTATTTCAAACTGACAATAGAATTTAGTGTGCATTATTTTTTAATATATTTTTTTCCTATTTTAAAATTTTGTACTGTTAAATGCCAAAACATTTTTTCATCAATTATAAATGTCAAAATTGCGACAACAAAATCTTTCTTGACTGTTTTTTCTTTTTGCGAAAAAAATATATTCGTGTTTTTTAAAATAGAATAATTATTACTTCCAGACTTGAAAAATGCCCAAAAATCCATTTAATTTGTGAATGAAATATATACATACTTAATTATATTATTTGTATTCACCCAAAACTTTTAATTAATTATATTATACGAAAATCAAATTTAAATTATGAAGATATTTGTATTCTCAAAAACTTTATTGAAACTTATTAATCTCAACTACAAGTTTTCCCATCTATTATCGATACTAGAAACATAATAAATCTTGCTTTCATAATTTATAGCGTATTTAATAATATCATCATCACAAAGACGATAACTCAGAGTGGGTCTTGGCTTCCAGAGTTTCTACCACCTGTACCCAGACAGTATGGTTATTTTTAATTCGATGCTCTGAGAAAACACTGGTAAAAATATGCCTTTAATAGAAATGGATTTTATTTATTTATCATTATTTTTATCGCTTATATATCCGCTCTAAAAGTGGAGCATATCAACCTTCAAAATATCAATAATTACCTTACATATAGTTGACTGATGTAGTTTGAAGACATGTCCTGATATATTTCTCCGGTAGTTGAGTGTCGCGCTTCAGAGATTGCGGGTTCGACAATAATATTAAAAATGCTACTAACAACTTTATTACCAGTTGTGTATTTTACTCTCCGTAATTTAATAGTCACTGTTAATATAATATATCTTTAGTAAAATTATGATTTAAAAATCAAAAATGCAAGGCTGGAGTTGACCAGTTTACGAAGGTAAGCTGCACATTATATATGTATAGTCCATTTCAAAAGTGGACATTTTCATATTGTAGTAATTCATAATAAGTATAAAGTATAAAGCAATATAATATATTTATAAGAAAAAATGTTCACTTATCATATTGGAAATGTTACCTTGCAAATTTGACATTTATGTGCCTATTTAAAATTAGCGAGGAGGAGAAACATAAATAACTACTTCAATTTGTTTATGAAAAAAGTTGATTACAATTTTGGAATTTTACGTGATGACGTATGACTAAAAAATGTGATACAAAAAATGTAAAATGTTTAACTGACAGCTGTACACGAGTTAATTTTTTATTTATTCATAAGAGATAAAGCAAACTGGTAATGTGGGGATACGTGATTATATCCCGCGAGATAAAAGCTATTGAAAAATGTGAGTGTTATACAAAGTGAAAAGCCATTATTCAGATGAAATATTTAACAAAAATGTTCGAGTAAATTATTCAGGGTCGGTGACGTCATTACAAGCTCCCCGAGAGCGCCGTATAGTAATGTGTCATATTCACATGAGAGTTTTCACAACTTCTCTTGTCGTATGGAAAACTATGGGCGCGGTGTTGCCCCACGAAGTATGTTTTTGTCACATTACTTGCTCCGCGGGACTGAATAAATCATGGTTAAAGTTAAACAACATGTAGCAACACTAATGTCTCCATGACAACGTTGCTGTTTCGGCGGATTCATCTTCATAAGCGCAGCGAGTTTCAGCGAATTGTGCTGCTTATGATTTTAACGAATCAAATAAAACTAAAGTGGAAGTGGTTATTTGAAAACACGTTAAAAACAATATAGACATTTGTTAAACATTTTTTCATAATATTATACAACAGCATAAGAGAAAAATACAATAATAAAATGATAAAAAAACGAAGATAATTTTATAGAAAATGTCAAGAATTTTTCTTTGGTATTTAAATTCATATGTTAAATTATGTATTTTAAATGTTGTTGAGTTATTTTCATTGCAACATTGACAATATTTCATTGGTTAGGTGTCTTTGATTTTTTGAAAGTCATTTTGATTTCTGAGGATTCACTTTTACACAAATAATTAATGATGATATAAGGAGAATTAACTTTTCAAGCGTGTTGTTATGAAATATAAAAGATTTGTTTAAAACTCATACCCACACAAATGTGTAAAAGGTATTTAAACCAAATACCCGTAGTGTTAAGTATGAATCTCAAATATTAGTTTGAATTTTGACTTAAAATAGATTCGTGTATTTAATATTGTATTATAGTATTATACAATATAACGTAATACAAAAATATACACCGTTTTTACTTTTTATATTTAAGCGTAAATAGCTTTAAAGGTATCACAGTCTTAGAAACTCGAATCTATCAAGTAATAGTACCAAATAACGTTTAATTTTGGTATGCTTAATACATAAAATATCTGAAATGTGAAGGTGACATATATACTAGTAAAATAGTGACACATATTGTATGGTTGTAAAATGTTAAAAAAGTTTCCCTCAATATTAACATCTAACATGTATATAAAAGTATCTACTAAGACAGTGTTGACATTAGATTCGCACGAATATATTTTAAACTCCATTAACGATTTTTCGTCTGAGTGGAGGGTGATTTACTTACTTAAAACGTTGCGATGTGATTCCTGTTCCTGTGATTACTCGTAGCGACTTTGCAAATATTGAACGAGATGCAGGCATTATTATCGATTCTTTTATATTATGTCACAGTACTCGTTTAATGTTTTAAATAACTAGGTATTTCACTTATTTGTTTTTAAGTGCTGTTTTATGAAATTATAATAGTATGTGCTTTGTAGCGTGCTTTGATACTGAAAGTGGCAGTTTTAAAAATAACGAAACTGTAATTTTTATAATTTGATTAGTTCAATACATTATGCTCAAGTGGAAGAGCAAGAGGTTAGCAACCAATTCTCACGAGAAAACTGTCAAGATAAGTAAATCTTCACACTGTAGAGATGCATACCTTATGTGTATCTGGAATAAACATGGTAAATACGTTAATTTGAAATACATTAAACATATTCTAAATAATTGTATATTCAATTAATACATAGTTCCTTTGCTTATTTCAAGACTTTTCACTGAAATAGTTTTTTATCGATTTAATTGATATTTTTATTCGAATATATAATTTTTGTCATTTTTAAATATAATTATACTTTACACTTTGAGAATGTATTCATTTCATTTCCACTAATTTCAATTATTAAATAACGATTTAATTATCCTTCAATACCATAAACAACCTACAGGCATGGTTTATTTAAAAAATAATATAAATACAAATTAAAAAAGAATTGAAGGAAATGTTATTTATATATATTATAATATATGTAAACAGTACTATATATGTATGGCATAGAGCAGTCTCATACTGGTAGATTGACGAGGTTTTTTGTTTGAATAGTACTAAGCAACTTGAGATTATCTTCTTCTATTCTCAGAAGTTTCTGTATATTTGTAACAAACAGATCACATATACAGTGACAACCCAAAGCAAGAACTCGCATTGTTGCTTAAGCGGATTATTGGATGCGCTTAATTGACTGTCTTTAGATATGTGCGGATTGTGAATTTGTTAATTTAGGAACTAAGTAGGATGGCAACTTAGCTTCTATCACAAAGACTATAGAATTGACAGTATCATTATCCTCTTCGTTGATTTAGATTAAAGGATTAGGGTTAACTCAATGTCGTTTATTTTGAACTGTGATTAACAATGATACGGATCTTTGAATATATTTTTACATTGTTCTAATTTTAGTAACTATTCGACTGCAAAAATTAATCAAATAGACTACCCGAATAAATTATTAGATGCGTAATATATTTATTATATTCCAATAAAAAAAAATACAATTAACCTTTTCCCTGCTAATAACATATCGTGTTTATATGATATTAGCTTTGAAAAACTCTATTAGAGGTATTTCTTATTTAAAGAATAAAATTCGATTTTTTAACTTGCTTGATAATTTTATTATAATTTTATGATTTTATTGTAATTTAATAAGTAACACTTCTTTTTTGAAGCTTTAGCGTTTCACTTGGTGTTCATTTTTTCTCTGTCATCGAATTATCAAAAATAATAAATAACTATTTGAATTACGTTGAGAACATTAAAAACTATATCAATTAATTATTGGTTAATTTATGATTTGGAAAACATCGCTGTGTGAAAATGATTAACGGTTAATATGCTAGCATCCTTTGTGCGATATATTATGAAACACATTATTTTGGGAAATATCAAATATGAAATAATATTTCTCTGGTGTGTTGTTTTCTACGCTTACTTTTCTTAAATAAAATCGTTTAAAATATTTTATGAGGTATTATTATCGTTCGTTTGATATAATAGTTTTATATAAAACCGTAGTAAACCTTATGTTTGTTTATCAATATGAGATACTTAGATAATAACTTTCTTACGAAATTATTAATTATTTCGTATCTTAGTATCGTGATTATATTATTGTATATCTAGATAATGTGTATATATTTAGAAAACATTAGGGAAATAAGATTAATTTAGAAAATTATTTTTACTGCAAAGAGACTAGATTTTCAAATAATATTAAATTATACATCAAAGTATTAGAGTTTAATCATTTTAGGAATAAGGATATTAAAATAAACTTCATACAGAAATATCTATACTGAAAAATAGATAAAATCACCCCCTTTCTTCCGTTCTACTTGGTTTGCATCGTTGATTTTTATTTTTACCAGATTTTCAAAAATAGTTTATGTCGAAGTGTGAAGCGTTTGAATTTCACTGCTCTAGTCTACGATGGTTAAAAATCTTACTTGAAAGACACTTAAATATTTTTAATTGTACTTGTCTTAAAATATATAAACGTACACTAAAAAAAATGTACAGTGCGTCATTATTTAACTGTGGCAGAAAAATAAATCTTTTATCTTATCATATTACTGTGTAACAAACGTGAATAGTAACACTTCAATGTTAAAAGGTAATTAAACAAAAACTCCATATCAAATTTATTTCTTCCGGCAATCTAATTAACGACGAGTCATATACCTTAATATTATATTATCTCTTGATTATACGATTCCTGATTTGCAATAACACCACACTGCGGCAGTACTAACTCTTTAGTGTCTGATAATAAAACAATGATATCATAAACTGAAACGGTACATTTCAAATCAGAAACGAGCTCGGAGCATGTCTTCGATTGCCTTATTTACAGAAAATAGTTCAGCCGTAAGCGAAGTGAGCAAAACAGTAAATCCATTATATTGTATCGCAGTCTTTAATTTATTCATTATGGTAATCTTGTACCGCCCATTTCCTGCTCAAGATAATCGCTTTGGTCATACAAGTCTGCGTTTATAGCCCTAAATCGAGGAAACTTAATTCACCCAAGGCTAACTTAACTCATTAGAAGGCTTATTGAGCAGTTGTTGGAAAAAAAACCACGTCAAATTATTGCCAGTAAGAGTGATTTTTTCCCTCTGATTTAAATAATGTTGTCGCGCGAGGTTGAACAGAAAGTTTTTGAAGTCATTTTACACAATATGTTTACTCAAATATGTGATAAAGAATAATTAAAAAAAGCATAAATCACACTAAAAATTTACATAATATTCTCATTATCTAGTTAAAATTCCAAACAAAATTAATGACGATAAAAATTTAGCATTGCTTTCTTCAATGCCATAATTTTTCATTCAAAAAGTGTAAATATATTTGTTTTGTAATTTTTAAATAGAATAACACAAATTTAACTATTTTATAAGTTTTTTTGATAGCTATTAAAACACAACTAGAGTGAACACATACAAATACATACTGGCTAGTTAGGAGTTTCTTACTCTTAGTAAGGGAAATTAATATTAGATTTATATACTGGTGGATGATGAAGATTTTTTATGAAAAAAGTAATAATTAATTTACAAGTAAACTAACTATTATATAACAACCAAAGAAGCTGTGCATATACATTTAAAATGTCCCAAATAAGCAACGGTAAAATTGTGCAACTTTGTATATACCCAGATTATATATGTATTTAGTTTTTTTTTTGCAAAATGAATAAAATATATATAAAAATTGACGTTGAAGTTCATTTAGAAGATAATAAATGAATTTAGGTTTGTTTAAATTTATGAAATGGACAGTTTTGTGTAAGTTCTATATAGAAAGGCGTGTATACTCACATTTTTAACGTAATACTGTTATATCTCAACTAAATATAGTTTGAATATAATTATTATAACATAAATAAGGCAGCAAAAAATCTCATAAATGAAATAAGAATTTCACAGTTTTTTTCACTTTCCATATTATTTATTCACTGATTGTTCTTGATGTGCTTAAACTTTCTATATGCATCATTATTTGTTACTCAAGTATTTCATATAGGTATCTTTATGCGATATGTATATCCACGAATTGTGGATATAAACTGTTTTTTTCTCTGTTTCAATATGACATTGCAGTAAGTAAAGACTAAATTATTATGTAGTATATGTTTAATGTTCCAGTTCAATGTGCAAGCGTGTGCCAAAATTTGAATCATAACGCAAGTGTTGGAACTATAATGTGCTTTAAGCCCAATTGATCCAATTCAAGCGTAAGAAAGTCACCAGTAACTATTTTACCCCACCATAAAGTCACTCTACGAGACTGAAATGGTCATTGTTGTATGAATTGAAATTTTTCAGTGCCTCGATACCGGCTATTCTGTTTGTTAATAAAACCAATCAAATTGAAACGTGCCTCGTCGCTTATAATGTTTTTTTTGCCAAAAATTGAACAATTTTTTAAAATTATGTTATAATAATTTCAGCGCGTAGCTGCGGCATCAGATACTTAATAAAAATTGTTATCCGCCACTATCCATAACTGTGAAATATGAATTGAAAAATGATCTGAAAATGAAAAAATCTACCTGGAACATAAAACTCATTCTATATGATACAAAAACATGACAGTAGTTCTATATTTAGTATATGTAACATATAAATACATAAATGGATAGTCTCTTTGAATATCACTATTAAATTGTAATTATTTGTGAGTAAATTTAATATGAATGGAAATCTGCTTTTGACTGAAGGTGTTTAAGTTTTGAAGATCAAGGCGTACAGATTGCTTGAGTTTTAGTTAAAACGAAGGCGGATGGTTGCCTCTATTAAACATACAAAATTGTTTTCTTAGTAAGATAGGTCAGCCATGTTGACCCTAAGCAAACTCAGGTATTGAAGCTTACTATTTTCAGGTATCTATTATCGTAAGCACAGAAACTTTATTGTCCAACTAACTTAGTATATTACATGAATACATAAAATATCAATAACTTTAAAACGATTTTCAAGTTTGCTCGGAAAATCATTTATCAACCTGAAAACTTTAAGAAGGAACTCTTGGTCACACTATTATAATATATGATTTAAAGTATTGCATTAAACAATGATAACTTTTGGTACAGTAACGATGACATTGCCAATTTATTGTTTATAAATATGCCACACAATAATATTACTTGTTACGTCTAATATCAAGGCAGGAAAGCCTTATACCACGCTCACATATCAACAGTGACTTTTTAAATTAATACATCTTCTTATGTAGATCTAAAAATATCAAAAAAGTGGGTTTAATACTAATAAATACTATCATTTCATAATTTCTTTAATTCCATGCCACACTAGTATGGCGTATGTGGAGATTTTTATACATATAATACATTTGACCAAGAAATGATTTTCATGAAATATATTTATAAAACGGGACAGTAAGTCATACTTTTAGTAAAAGATATTATTGGAAAAATCAAGAAGAATGAGAACGATTTTTCTCTTACCATATTTAATAGTCAACTAAAAAAAATAGTATGACGGTTTTAATATAGATTCAAAATTAAACTTTGATTGGAAAAAGTTTAAAGTTTTAAATATATGAGCAGATCGTGAGGTGGTTGGTAAAATTATGTTAAATTAAATCATTTTATTTCTTGTTAAACAAAAAAAATTGATTTTCGGAAATTGGACAGGCCTTCATACTTTACAGAGCTATTTTGTCATTCATTATGCAAATATATTAAAACACACTACTTCTACTCTGTAGATCCTAAATTGTGTCAAATTATGAACTCATCAAATGAATACATATAAATGCGCTGTATCAGTAATATAAATTGCATAATATCTATAATAAATACTAATGATTAAATAAAATTATTAACTTTATAAACCTTGAAAAAATTGTATTCTTTCAAAAATATATTGAAATGTACCGACAGCGGAAATTTTCGGGTTTGAGTAAATTTATTTTCTACTAATTTTGTGTGTGATTCAGAACTACCTGAACTAAATATTTGCCAATACACTGCTACACGCATACCTTATTGTTGATATTTCATACAAAAAGATACAAAATGTTTACCGAATTGGGTTTCATAAATAAAATTTCACCTGCCAAAGTGGGAAATTGAGTGGTGGAAAAGAGGTTTGCCATTTTCGGGGGTGGGGATTCCACACTATTTTTCCATCACGTAATGTATAACCTTCAGTTTTTCACCATATAAGAAAGCACATGTGGTCCTAGCATAAAAACAAAACTTCAACATGGAACATCATCCAGTAGAAAATTATCTAGTGGTTGCTTCGTTGTTTGCTCTGTAATGTGAAGAAAGCAAGTACAGCTAGGCCACTATATATCTTTTTTATGCGGTGCATATTTCATGTAAATTCAAGATTCGATTTTACGAAAAATCCGGAAAGCGATAGTAATACGGAAAAGAAATCTGCAACCCTCTCTATAAATATAATTTGAAAAGATCATCAAATTTCCGTTCATTTGGAAAATTATTTTCTTATTAATGACATAATGGATAAATGAAATGAAAATGAAAATTATACGTAAATTTAACGTTCAATCGTAAGTTAAGTCTTTTTTAAGATATATCTTTTACAAACGGTTTTCTGTATAACGTTTCTATCATATCATATACTTAAGTGTATCTGTGTTATATATATCACATTTTTTTTTACTAACTCTTCCATAATTGATATTTACAATTATAAATTATCAATAGTCAATCATGATTTGAAATTTTTGAAATAAGAGTTGTTTCAATTAGTTAAATGAAATAATATATACAGTGTTTGATTAATGAAAGATTGTAAGATTAAAAAAATTAAATAAGGTTTCTTAAAATCATTCTTACTTGATATGGACAGGTATATACTATAAATGTCCATTAATTTGTAAGATATAGTGTTCAGTTGAAAGTATGCTAAGTAAACTTTACTTTATGTAAAACGGGAAACGCTGTTAAGCAAGATAAATAATTTCAATGTTTATGTAGGAGAAAATCGAAATTATAAACTTTAACTAATATAATGAGACTCCGCATTTATTAAATTTATCTATTTAATTTGGGGTGAATATTTGATAAGCTTTCAAATATTTGATCAAAAAGCTCGGCCTGAAAAAGGTACAATATATAAAACTCTCACGCAGTATTTTTATAGGGTCGGATAAAAACCGTGCAGTACACATGTGAAAAAAAATATATCCGTTTGCCTAACCAGCGAGAAAATAAATATTTTCGTTTGCTAATTCCTAATCTTCTTCCCGGAACGTTAATATGAGTAGGTATATCAATAAAATCACGGAGCTTTTGCAAGCCGAAGTTTCAGCCTACGGGCTTAATCCCCCTGTAGGATTTTTTTTGTAGGAAAATAAACCTTCTCGTTTTCTCTCACAGTGCAGTCGTCGGAGCTTTTTCAGTAAATCATTTAGACTAAGCTTTCAAAATCGCTCGCGTCACGCCGGAAAACGTCATAAAAATATAGCGGAGCTTTATGTGTACCGGGCTCGAGTAGGAATCGGGTATAAGGTACCGCTAACGGTACCGTGGTGTATATTGACATGTGTTGTAGTTTTTGTAGTACATACTCATAAATAAGCGTAATGAATTATTACACAGAAAGTGTACACTTGGATTTTGATCAATTGGATCAAATCACTCTCTTTAGCCACCGAGTAATGGCCGAAAAAATGATATGAATCAACTAAGTTAATAAAAACATATACTTTTATGTTATTCATGGTATTATAGCTAACAGTGTTGTAACTTTTTGAACAAACACATAAAAATTTTTTTTTTTTAAGATATAAAAAAAAAATCATTACAATTAAATATAAATATAAATTAAAGATAAATCATCACAATTTTAATATATAGATATTTAATGTAGACACCGCAAATAGTATATATAAGTGCGTGAATAAGTAATTTATTTCAAAGTTCTATAGATTGTATAAAAAACAATTACTTTGGCATATTAATCTAAGTGAATCTATATACAATCGTTTATTATCTAGTGTGAGAAATCGTTTGAATAGTTCTCAATGTGTTTGTTCACGCGTGTTTTCTACAAATGTTTGTATTATATAAGTGCTTACGTATCTAAGTGTAGTGGTGTCCTGATTCGCCTCTGGTTTCAACAAATGTACAGATCGTGAACACGAAAACCACCGTCACGTGAGAATACGTAGAAATTAATTTGTTGATTTGAAGTTAGAACAAACAGATATTTGGCGATATGTGTTAGATTTTATAAAATAAAACTTTCATCTCGAAGGTACCATATTTTTTATTGGTACTTTTTTTTAACCGTAACTAATAATTCGATTATAAGCTTCACCAAATGAGTTTTGTTTGAAGGATTACTACCAACGTGATAGGTTTTAGAGATTTGAATTTAACATAATAACAAACACTAGTTATTATATATTATTATATTATATATTCTCGTAAACTTTACAATAATTATTTTCTTCCTGGAAGTTAGATTATTAATCGATTTGCCATGTTATAACATAATGAAATTTTTTGAAATATTTTTACATGGCAACTTTGGTTTTGGCAATTGAGGTTAAAGTTTTAAAAAGAGTCCTTTGACAATATTAATAATTGGCAGAAAAATATATGATGTTACTTTTTTATTAGTGTTGATGTTTTGGTCGCTTAATTTATATTCGTGTTACTTTAAAAAGTTTTATTAAATTTGAAGATTTATCCATTGGATTTATAACTGTTTAACTTAATATATGTTGTATAATTTAATTTGTACTCACAGTGGTCAAAGCTTTAGAGTGAGTTCATTGGAAGCGGATACATAATGTTCAAATTATAAGAATTTAAATATTGATATTTAAAAAAATTAGGATAAAATAATGGCGCCTAATTGGATGACAAAAATGAAATGTTACTTACTATAAATGACCATATAATGAAGATCCTTTTATTTTAGAATGAATATTTTTGAAAGTTTTGTTTTTAAATTAGAATTTAAGTTTAAAATTTAAGTTAGAATATTATTTTATTACTCTATTTCAGTCAATTTTTCTTGGTTTTCACTTCTTGCATAGAAACTTGGTTAAGATATACAACACAATTATTGTCGCTCAGGTTCTATTGAAAGCTTTAAAGAAAATCGTTTCATTTATATTTTTTTTCTTTCAATAAAATCTATTTATGAAAATCTTTTCAAAAAAAATTTTTTTCACCTTAAAACGACATAGTTTTTAAATTATATTCTAATGAATATACGTTTGAGTCTAATAAATATGTAAACCAAATTACGATTTTTGTATTGGTCTCAACTGTATAAAGAAGTTTTCGAGAAGGTATCAATTTGTTATTCTTCATTAATATATAGACCTTCAGTGGAACATATGAATATCACTCGGTGCTTCCAAGAATCCTCGTCGCCACCCAGTTTTCTGAGGTTAACCAGCAACTTGCAATCCCATTGTGGCTTTTTGTGACCCTCATGAAATTAAGCTTGATGGAAGAAATGCTGGTTTGTTGAGATTTTTCGATGCATCTGTAGTATATGGGTAAGTTACTTGTAATTTTATTAAATCTTTCTTATAATCATAAGTGTCCATCAGATTTTTTCTTCTCCTACCTATAAATAAAATTGTACTCTATTCTGTGTAACTATTCGCTACTTCTAGAATCCGTTATCAACTTCCGTTATCAAAACTCAGTAAACGGTTCTTCTGAACGTCAAGGATCGATATATTTTCGTGATTTCGTGAGTTAGTGTAATGACATAAAATATACAAATGATAAAATTGGGCAGCATTTTTTTCATCTCATATCAGATACTTATAGAAAATTTCATAGTATAATAGTCAATTGAATCGAAATTGATGACATAAAATGGATATTGTATGGAATAGGTTAGATGCCGAATGGCCATTACTATGATGTGGATTCGCAGAATATTTTGTAGCAGGTAGAGATAACCTTTTAGCGGGGGTTTCCCATTTTCGCACCCTTAGGCATAAAATAAGTGCGGGTGTTCAGAATGCGGTTAGGAAATATATATGGGCAGTAACTTCCGGATGATAATAAAAAATTGAGTCATAAATTTGAGTATCACCTCGCAGATCCTGCGAATCACAGCTTACCCGCCCAAACTGACACAGTTTTCATATCAACTGCGAATGCAATAAAAATTATTCACACACTTACGCGGGGCTTTATGAATTTCGCATTCATAAAGGGTTATAAGCTTCTTATACATGTGAAGCTCTGAAAGTGCTAGGATGAAAAGCTTTTTAATCTATACAAAATATTTATTCCCTTCAAAAAAAGAATCGTCATAAATGGTATGCTAAAAATTGTCATGAAATTTCCAAATTGTGAAAACAAATGATCAATATAAAGTTTAAGACGGATTTTTTAAAGATTTTTCCAACCTAAATCTTAAAATATACCCAATCTTGATATTTTTTATTATGAATGAAATATTTGACTACTTTAACGTTGGTGACTACTTCTACCTACCCATAAAGATTATTAATATATGCAGCGCAGCGTAGACGTGGTATCATATTTCCCCATAAATGTTATATTAAAAAGATCTGTATTGACATATCTATTTTGCTCGTGTTTATGCCTTTAAATTCACACCATGCATAAAAATACGTATTATAAATGTTTATGAAGATAAGGCTGACTCAAATGCATAATTATTTGAATTCAATGCATAGCTCAGAATATAATTGAATTTACCAAAGGACTTAAATCTTATGATATAATGTATGATTGCAATACAATATCTGAAAGTTGAATGGTTAATCCATCCATTATCTATTTGCTTTGCAATAACGGCAATTTTTGATTTTACATTATGCTCAAATTTTTTTGATTTGGATATAGAAAGAAAGATAACTGATGATGAATAACAAAAAACAATACTTCACATTCGTATTGGAATGGTCAATAAATTGGTCCTGGTTTTGATTCGATGTTTATTTTTGGTAGTAGTTGTAAAAAAGTTCATTTGACACATTACGGTTTCAATGTGAAAACGGCTATTTCTCATTCAAATTGATAAATATGATTATAATTTGACTGATGTTGGATTTCAAGATATATTTTACAAGTATTATCTTAATATAACGTTTACATGCCAACAGGTTTTACGATATATTTTCAATTGTATGAATATTTTTATTTAAAAAAAACATGGTTGGTTGTTGTCGTAGCATCTCTGGCTAATGTAATAGATTGCGTGTTTAGTTTGTTAAGATACCGTGTTGACTATTTAAGCCATTGCACGACCCAGGAAAACATTATTCGTCCAAAGAGTATACACGTTTAGCTATGCAAAAATAACACTTTTCCGTACAACTTTTACTCGAATATACAGCGTAAAGTAAAATAACAAGGTTTGCCAACTAAAAAGGTTTCTGTAAATAAATGCTGACTATTTTATCTAATAATTAATAAAATATTTACCATGAAATATTTTGTTTTTTAATTTTTAAAGATTTAACATAAATTAATTTAATTATACTATTGGAAATGAAAGAAGATACCATTTGAATATTGATTTAATTTAGATGTTGATGTGAAAAAATTATTGTTTGCCAATATGCACAAATATACTTACTAAGTAGAACATGCTTGCATGGAGTAATGGAAATATCTTAGTACTTGTAATTATAAGATAAGAAGACGAACAATAAAAACATTTATTACAACAAGGAA
>JAGVSQ010002985.1:0-22918 GCA_022683975.1 Rhyacophila evoluta | reverse complement strand
TGTATACAATAGCATCCATCTAAGCTCGCTCTCACTTAGGTGGAAGATATCAATACCCGAGGCAATCTCGTTAAACATCACCGTTGCCCTCCGCATTGGCATGACTACTGGCAGGATAGTCCTGCCTTTAGGAATTCATGTTGATCTAAAATAATAATATTCAGCTTTGTGCTAGGTACTTTTTTTTTAGGTAATCATTCAGACAATTTCAGGAAAAAATGTTCATCAATCACAATTACAGTCACAATAGCTTAGTAGTGGTTTTGAATGTTACTTATGTAAATGATAGAATATTTTATGAATCGAAATACATACAATATTAATAGACCGCTGATCGTCGTAATTCACCGCAGCGATAGATAGATACACACACACGCACACACACATTTATCTCAATCCCCCCGCACTTCTTTCCGTCAGTATAGTATCGCTAAGAAAAGCACCCTTTTCGCAAGTAATGGATGCGATACAAAAGGGTCAAGCCCCAAACTGACTTCACTTGTTTAGCCCAACGTCTTAAAGCGTGACTGTGCTCACTCTGTAAGCTTCACCCGATGCATTATTATCAATCAACCGGACCGCTGCCCGGATAAGTTGAATCCGCTGATATATCAATGTCAGACTATATGGAACAAAATCTAAAACGGTATTAAGGAATGATTGATTTTTTTTACCCAAACGCAATTAGCCTTTTCCCATGCGAAATATAAATATTTAAAGTGTTACAACACTTCTCACGAAATGCGAAACGAACTTTAAAAAAGGATTGAAATATTTCCAGACGGTCCATTGCGCAACATCATACTCTTTTGCTCTGATTTCCAATGTAAAAAAATTCGTAGAGCGGCGTTCCAGGAAGATTTTCTTGGCTTGTTGCTAGGTTCGCCCACCAAAAGTGTCACGCATCCAACCACCCCGTCCTTACATTTGGTCTCAATCACGCGTATCTCGGAGCTATGATGTCGAGAAGCGATCTACTTTATGGCTAGGGACGCCTGTACATCATTCATGGCGAAGGTTTAAATGTCGTAGCTGCAGTGCAACCGATACATTTTTTATCCGTATTCGCTGAAAATTAGTCCTCGTAAAACATCAATTTTCAAAAAAATTCTCACGGATAATATATTGGTACATTCGTATTTAAGCATTTGGTTATATTTTTTTTTACCATCCTTTATGCAAGTAAACATCTGTACCTACTATTATTTATTTCACTTCAGACTGCTGTATCAAATGTAATGTGATGTGTTCGATACTTTTCTGGAAGAGATGATTGTTATCTGCCAACATTAACGGCATTCGGAAAATATTTTATTATATTATCATAAATGATTGAATCGTCATATCAGTGGTGAAACGAGAAACGAGAAACGGTAAATTGACGGTATTATTTATGTCGAAAATGATAATTAAGCCATATTTTCACCGTTTGTTGTGCGATACATAAAATTGATTATATTAGAAAAATGTGCACGTCATTTCTGTTGAGATTAAGTGAATGTAAAACTTCTTTTCTAAAAATAGTGAATTTATGTAAAGAATATTAAATCTATTAATTCATCTGTTTTTTTTTTTTTGCAATTCTTTCCAACTTACGAAAAAAAATAAACTCGCCAATCTTGACGTCACGGATTATGTTTATTCTTATATTTTGTAAACAAGCGACTTCAGGAATAATTCTCTTTGGAGTGTGGGCGAGAAAATGGCTGAAAATAGGTAAATCGTCCATCGATTTGAATTCATTATTCGTCTTTCCATTTGTTGATTATTGTTTAAAATTATTTTTTTACTCTGTTTTTATAACATGGAGCATATGGATCCACACAGAGTGAAGATACCAACTCGGAAAGGGAAGTATATGAATCTCCATAATGTGAAGACGCCTTGACAGATTATTTTTCACGAGAATCGTTTGTCAGGCAAATTGCTCAACCTAATAGGAATCCAGCACTGTATTTTTAGATTTTCAAAATCCGACAAACGGGGAATGGAACCCGCTTTCTCCGGATCGCTAGGCGCGCACGCTACCCAACTACGCTAACCTTATTTTAGGGGTAATAAATAATAAACAACTGTGATCACTAAGCGATTAGATGTCGGGAAATAATAATTTATTTAAACGTAAGTTGCACTACAGTGAGGATAGATTGTCGACAATATTTAATTTCCAAATAAAATCATTAATTTAACACAGTGGTTTTCAACCTGGGAATAACTAATATCCACAACTAATAGTTGATTTTAATTTATGAAAAGTCTGATTTCTAAAACGAAATACTTTTCTTTAAGCAGCAATTAAAAATGTGTATTTCTTTATATATAAAAAAATATCGTTTATGATTTGACTCGCCTTCAAATTTTATGACATCGAAAAATGTAGAAATTCCTTCCCCTCTTCCGTACATACGTGATTCACCTTTTCTCTTTCTCTTGATTTATCACGTATATCGTAATCAAAGTCGTTACTTTACTTACCGTAAGTTGTCTTATTATAATAATTTGCATTGGCACAGCTGTAATATTTACCCGAATTCACTTTTAGCATGTTCAGCCTGTGTACAAACAACCTACTGATATCCAATGAAGATGGTAATTGCCGTTATATTGTTTCAATTGGTTACATTGACGTAGATATGTCGTGTGACGCAGAAGCACGCTCGCGTTTATTTAATTTCATTTTATATTTCGTGATCCTTTTTATATACGGTCGACACGAAAGGAGAATAAAAAAATCTATATCATAGGTACTTATGTCAGTGGCTTTCGAGAAATCATTCAAATAATAATATTTACAAACCTGTCCCGTATTCATTTGATAGAATTCCATTCACTGGGCCGTGACTTTTTCACCTAAAGCGCTTCCACGAAAAACTCGCAGAACTCTTTCTCTTTCATCCACCATTTTCATCTTTCCTTCGGCTTAAAAAGTCTTAATAAAGTGTATTAAAAAGTTACCAATATTCATAGTATTAGAGTTTTTTCGTGAAGATCAAACTGCTTTTCCACGTCTTATAAAAAACAATCGAGGCCAACGTCTTACCTCGCAGTTATTTTTCTTTCAAAATTGTTTCTTAAAACTTTAAAATACTAAATGTGAAAAAAAATCGGAATTTCGAAATCTAGGATTTTTTGGATTGAGAATTGGAGCTTTCGTGACTCCAATTTCGAGATTATTATTTTAAACTTCAAGTGCATGGGGGGCATTTCACTGGCTATACTGTATCACTTTTTGTAAAAGAAATACATCGTGCACTTATGTTTCAACATTTGTTATTATTGTATAATTTTTATTTTACATAATGTTAAATAATACTGTAATGTTATGTACAAAAACACTCGTTCAAAATCTTCTCGTTTATTTTTTGGCAAAGTTGAATAAATTTACTATACCTTTTTTAATGATGTGTTCTAAAACTTTGTTATCTTTGTTTTTATTATCTTGGTTTGATTAATTTCGTAACAGAGAAATTTTATTTATGGAATTTAATATAAGCGATCACTATCATCATTTACAATGTTGGTATTGACTCTTCAACTCGGTGGTCTTGATGAACTGTCAGGCAGAGTCTGAGAGTCCTGCCCATCAAGCCCCACATAACGCGTCTCGACGATTCGCACACCAGGTGAACGTTCAAATAAATATGACAATTGATTTTCATTTTAATTTAACTGAGATAAAATAAGATTTTTCATATAATTCGCTAACCCACAATTGTATTGTGACTTTTTTATCCGCGATTTCTAATCCGTATAGACCGGAAACTGTTACGTATTCTCGGACAAATATCGATTTCGCATAACATTAATCATTAATGGAACAGTCAAGTTTTACTATACCACGAAAGCGAAGCTTTTTTATGGTAACTGGGCTCGTTCTATCTCTTCTAGTTGATTGAGAGATGTGAAATTGTGCTAAGACCACGCGCAATGGCGCAGGCCAAGTTTTGTCTTCGCTCTCGGTACGCGCCTGGGAAAACTTTGACGGGCACTAATCCCTCCTCATGCCGCAGCCGGAAAATTACTCAAAAATTCTTTACGCTCTAATGACATCCATTGGAAAATTTTATACGCTTATACCACCGTTAACTCACAATACGCTCCGAGTGTTTCTAACCTCCTGAAGTTTCACAAAAAACTGATCGATGAACAGTATTAAAAACATTTTCGACGAAAAGTATAATTAAACATCATTATGTCGATTCATATCTGATAAGTGTAAATTATTCATGTATCCGAATTGCCATAAAATGTACGAATAACCCGGCGTTCAGTCGAAATACCGCACTGTACTAGCGAATTAATGCCTATAAATTCATTGAAATGCGTGTTTATGAATGAATAAATACATCAGATTATTTTGCGTTACTATATTGCGAAAGTTTATTATGCACATTAAAATATTTCCCAATTTATTTTGGCCATGGAACCCGCCATAATAATAATAATGAGAATCGCTTAACTTTCACTAAACTTAAATATTTTTTATGTGGCTACTCATAATATACTCGATATATATCACGATTAAAATCCAATCGTTCAGACGTATTTTCTCGAATCGCTATGCATATTGTTTGGCGGTGATATGTCATACAACATTATGTAGTTTCTTGCGAATTAAGTGTATACGGAAATTACCGGTTACCGGCACATCATTGACTGTTGCTACATTTGAGTTTTAAAAAGGAAATGCATTCAGTGTGGGGAAATTGTTGTTAATATCACCGGATGCTTTTGATCATCCCAGAGAAGATGAGTTTAGGAGAGTTGATTTGAGGGTTTATTAGACGAACATTCTTGTCGTCTTGCCGATTCCCATAAATAGAGGTTTCTTTTGGTAAATGGCATATTTTAAGTCTGCATTACATATGATAGTCTTTTGTGTGTTGCGTAAGTTTAAAAAATATTACATAAATAATGTACATCTCCCCAGTAGCAGTCGGCTGAAGATGTATCCTCGTTAAAAGAGGTAACACAAATCTTAACATAGCGGAGGAGGTTAATATACTCCATTTGGTCATCTTCACGTTGTTGCGATCCAAATACCCCATTCTCGGAGCGGACACGTTAAAACGTATAGCAAATAAAAGGGTTCAAAAGTAAGGGCTCAAATTATAATAATAGTAATAATAACACAAATGGAACATCCTCGATTATCGATGTTAGATATAAGATAAACTTTACCATTTTTATAGTGTACACCAAAAACATTACACATTACACGTGTCTCTAGTATTCAGCTTACTAGAAGAGCCATAGTCCTACATTGCTCGGCCTAGTCGAATTGACATTACATGTCGCCGTCTACCCTTGACCTTCTAGACCTGTATTTTTTCCGATTTCAATCAGATCGGAGCGATACAAATATCGTTCAATAGCGCAATATCGCCCACAGAATAATGCATACATAAATGATAGGAAACGGAGCGGGCCGTTCGACCGACGCGGGGAATCAGGACGTCGCTCTGACGCAAATCGTCTTTCCAGACGAGGACAAAAATTGCGCGCGTCACAGACGAACAGGGCAGTTCAACCTTATGCGAGTTATTAGCGATTAATAAATATTTCACGCTTCACCTCAGCACAACAAAATGCCAAATTGAGGAATGTTGACATCTCAAAGTCTATTATACGATATAGATTTATTTAAATTATTCGAAATATTGAAATAGCAGAGAAATTCTTTCGACATTATTAGCTATTATTTGATATCGGAAATAAACCTGATATCTATTCTTCGGGATTAAAATATGGAATGGACTCGACGTGTGTATAAAACGGCAGGCATACGATATAAAACATTTAAAAATCAATAAGAAAAAGGCGAACTTTATGTGTAACCATGTTTGCTCGGATCCTGATTATCCCCTGACTAACGATGGACAGAGCATCGAGAGTGTCGACAGTTTCAAATACCTAGGGGTACACATAGTGGGAGTTCGCTGTTCGCAAAATGAGCTCGCTATTCGAATAGGGATTGCTGGAGCAACTTATAATTCTATGCGAAATGTATGGGACTCCAAGCTGTACAAGGTTAAAACCAAATACCGCCTATGAAACGTGGAACCCAACAAAGGTCCAAAACAACCGTATTCTGAGCTTTGAGAACAGATGGCTGCGGCGGATTCTGGGCATACGGTGTTATGATTTTGTTCGGAATGAGAAGGTAAGAAAACGGACTACGCAGCCACTTATCACTGACAAAGTGAAGCTGTGACCCTGGACCTGGCTCGGCCACATATTGCGGATGCCATAAGAAAGTCTGATGAAAAAAACTAGATCTGCTTATTTTTTAAGCCGACCGGTCGTCGGCGTCCCGGAAGGCCGCTAAATACTACCTATGGCACGTAGTGTCCATATGCTCCACTTAGGGAGCGAACATGGAAGAAGAAGAAGAAGAATCAAATGTGCAAATAAATTTTAATAACACAAGATACGATACAACACGATTGAAGTTATATAATTAATCATATGTATGATAGTTTTCAGGCGACGTGCGATGTTTTATCGAATATTTTTCATTTGAATCGTTTCACGCGATAAAGATGTCTGTCTATAAACAGCCTTTTACAGGGTTTCTTGCTGTAAGATTTAAATATCGCTCTGTCGATGCATGTATACTGATGCTATACTGCTTTGCAAACTGTAGCGACGGTCCTTTGATAAAAGTAATAGTAATAGTAAATGTTAACTAAATGCGATCGCCCCTGGCTTAGTAAAGATGTAGCGCGAATAGTACAACCGTAAACTGCTGAATAAGTTATTGCGAACGCTAACCTATGATGAGATTTGGCAATCTCGCTTCGGAGCTTACATACATTGCGTCTCCAAATTGAAAAACTTTCATATTTATTTTATTAGTTTTCACCGGTCAATGCCGATATGTCATGCATATATTGAAGACAGCGAACCGATTCTTTTTAATACAATATTGGATCGTTGAAATTTTGAACGTAACTATTTTATATATTTATTTAATCAACACAAAGGTGACTGACGCAGACATACTCGTACGTCGGCATATCGGAATGTACGATAGATTTTATAGTTTTAGATACCAGATATACGACGTTTGTGATAACGCACCAACGCACTGGTAGATCATGAAGTTTTATAATTGTTTATTGTATTTTTACCTATTCATGACAAAACGAAGCGTTTTTTTAAATACTCGTTGATAAATAATTTACATTCTGCATTGTATTCGGTGTTTAGCGTTTAAAGTCAGTATACAGTACTTTGTAGCCTAAGTACGCGTCATCTCTTTTTTCCGTCGATTGCAAGGTTATACCATATAATTACAAGATATGATATGATACCAAAATTTATACCGATTTATAATTTAAAAAATCTATACAATGATAGACTTTTAAACAGTCCCATTTTAAGCGCCGTCTGTAATTTATACACATACACTCAATGCATTTGAATTAATTAAATATAATATTATTTAGCTGATTGCGCACTCAATAATTTAATAGAATATTCAGTCACATAGTGAAAACTAATAAAAATAATTAATAACAAGTCAATATTAAACATATGCCTCGTCCGGTTTTAACTTTAGATGACAGAATGCCATACAATATGGTCGAGTACGAGTCGAAATCGGGTTCCCGGCTTATCACAAACCTTGAAGCTACCAGAAAATTAGTTAGCAAACACACTTCACTCGATGACAGTAGCTTAGGCGCTCATTTATTTTCACGACAAGCACTTCGCGAACAGCATTCGAACTCGACTTGTAACGAGTTGTCAACTCGAACAAGTCACTTGCTAGTTAAAGTTTAATGTTGGTCGCACTTCACGCCTCACACTTTCTCTCCGGGTCATGGCATATTACGTAAAGAGTATTTACCCACACGCGTGATTCTGTGCGATGCAAACTATTGTATAAATAGGCACACGACATAAACAGGGTGCATATTGGGTATCAAATGAACATTGACAAATTGTTTTTTCATGGCATTTTTTGTTTAAATTAATATCAAACCCAGTTTTCGATATATTTTTTGATCCACAGAACCTGTCTCAATATGTAGACCTGAAGATTTAAAGGACATTAACAAACGATCTATCGATACATAAACCTAGATGCGATTTCTATCCATACAGAAATACAACAATAGCCTCATCATTTTATATCTGCACATTAATTTCATTAATCTGAGCCAATATTTTATTTCTATTAACGTTTCGCTCTCTCAAAATACATTTCAACATGTCAGTCACATCCTTCCAAAAATACATAATAATAACAACTCTAAAAGCTACAACACTCGAGGGCGAATTGTCAGGCGTTTTTCCAATTCGACAGCCGCTGATGGTTTTATTGAGTTTCGCTCGCTTTATTACATTTTTATAGTATCAATACGACGCTGAAGCGGATCGACGACGACTTGATCCGGTCTTAAATACACATATTTATTTTATTATATTATTATTTACTTGAGGCGTTTTGATCAGTCGCGTCGCGATACATCTGACCTACGAATATAACCTTGTTCTAGTAATATTATCAAACACTTTTTCTAGATACATGATAATTTTTTACGAAGTTTTTTTTGATTTAATATGTTCGTTTCCGAAGTGGAGCATATGGATTTACATAGTGGGAATAAATCCACTCCAAAAGTGGAGTATATGGATTTCCGCAAAGTGAAGACTTCTTGACAGATTGTTGTTCACGAGAATCGTTTGTCAGATAATTGCTCAGGCCTCCATTTTTAGATTTTTAAAATCCGACACAGATGGGGAACCGAACCCGCATTCCCCGGATTGCTTGGCGCGCACGCTACCGACTACGCTGATCGGGGAGTCTAATTAAAGTTACACAGGTAGTTATAGATATGCTCAATGTAACCCTAACCCATAACCGTTGCTTATGCAAAGAAATTATCTAACATTCGTCTGTGTTTCCGTTGACAGCGAAATCAATTGATAAGAATAAGGGGGTTCTATTGAAAATGCAAAAAGAAAGATATGTTTTGTAGAAACAGTGTAAAACTGTACAGTCCCCTAGTATAATATTTTTCAATACATATCTATAAGAAAATGTTTTTAGCAGCGGTTCGCAGAGTAATAATTTCGTATGTTCCAATAATGGTTTTTGGCTTTTATATCGCGGCTTAATGAAATGAAAACTGTTCTTGATAGACGAATTCAGAGTTTAAAAAACCTTGTTATAACTTCGATCCAATATTATTAGCATTTATTTGGTTCGATATTTTTTTTAGATTTATATGAGACGTTTATTTCGGTCAACAATTCTAGACTTCGCTAAAGATTATAGACCAGGATTACATGGACATCATAAGACACAGAAAGCTCTCATAAAACGGATTTAAAATTCAGGCTTTAGAATTTTTAACAAGACCGAGTTTTGCTTATTTTTCATTATTATAACATAGTCTTTTTAATTATTTATAAATTATTGGTTTTCTTTTTAAATTAGTGACAGTGAAATACGGGAAGTGAATTCTTAAAAGAATGTCAGAGTATCGTTATTATGCAATGTAATAATAAATAGTGCGCACCTTGATAGCTAGCTGGTTATCTATACATACATATCGATAAAATCTGTCAAATAAAAGTTCAGCGGTTGAGTTGCGACACGAGCGCGTGTGTACGATATCCGTTTGGCATATTTCTCATGAAATCGATCTCGATAAATATTTAACTCCTCTGCCGATACTGCGAAGACGCTAAAAGTGTCATCAGATTCACGCTGTAAAACGACTGTCACAGGTATCATTTTCTGTGTTATCTATTTTTTTTTAAATGGCTACTAAAATTCTTGACATAAAATCCAGATGTAACATGTTTATTAAAGATTGAAAAGGTGCAGACAATTCGTTCGTCAGAACTCGGTAAGACGTGAGCGTTATTATTTTAAAAATCTCTGTTCGGTTTGTCAGAGAAACCATAATAATTGTATGTTAAAAAAAAACAACAAAAAAACACCACTTATACTGTGTATTTAGGTAATCCACAATTACTTCACTCGATCGGGTTCACCAATTCGGGCATTTATTGCTAATATCTTAACATCATTAGTAGTTGATATATTTGTTCTTCTGTTGTTGTTCCAGTGCTGGTAGGAGCTGCTGCCGTCCATAACTAGAAGCATTTGAATGAGCGGTTAGTAATCTGACTCCTGTTCTTTCACAGAAATATTCTCAAATATTTGGTCAAAAAATAAAATCACACGATACACTAATAAATATATGAAATAAAAATTTGACGTCCTCCCCAGTTGAATGCAAGATCGTGGGATTGTGTATCTCTCCAAGTTGGTGATTAAATCTAAAAATCCGTGTCAAGTGATCCAGTGATCATCACTTTGAGACACGTGTTCTTCATGTCGTGAAACGAATAAAATAAATAATTGAAAATAATTATCATACCACACGCATGTATGTCACGAGCTGTAATTAGGAGCATAAAAATGAGAGGACATAAATGTATGCTCTAATTTGTATTAAAGCGGATCGAGACATGTGCCCTCGATTTGGTTGCGTATTAAATAAATATACCACGCGTACGTTTCCATTCATTAATTATAAATTATCATTGCATAATTATAATAACCATCAAGAGCAAAAGTTAGATCAACACATTGTGACGAAGCAGCACGTTTTTGTGGTATGTTTTTTGTTTTCAAGTCACGGCTGATCTCTGTGTTGTGTAAACACAGGCGGCGACAAAATACTCAAAATGTTTCAGCCGGTTGAAAAAAGCCCGGCGCCGCGGGAGATTTTTTATGACGCCCATACGCTGACGTCGCGACGTTATGAGCTTTAATCGGTCAAGACGCCCATCGGTGATTTATTCTTCTTCTATTCGCGTGATAATTTCAGATAGTATTCTAAACTTATAATTATATTAATTGGGATAGTACTGCATGATTTTTTAGTTTTATTTGACTAATATTCTACTAAAATATTGTATTAAAATATTTTATATGATTTGAAAATAAAATATATTACCGCATTTATAATATCAAAGTCAAACAAATATGACTTATATTGTCATTGTGCAGATCTTCAAGTGGAGATATTTTTCGTTGACATGTAATTTATTATTGTTACCAAAGTATCACTGCATAAAATTAATATGCCGGTTTTCATCATGCGAATCGATATGGAAAGATATTGATCGAAACGAATATGGGCTGGAATAAAAATACGTGAAAGATATTCAGCGATGTGACTTATTATTCGGTGTAAAGCTTTGGCATTTCTTGAACAAAACGAGGCCCGATTCTATTGGAATTGAATCATTCGGCAGGTCGCATTTGGAATTTATTATTTTATTACCGATCACGGTGACTTTCGTAAACGAACAAACTATGAGATTTTTTTGTTTACCTCACTCTCTTAAGCTTTCATAGACACGTTAACACTTATTTTTACAAATCAATATTTCTTCAAACATCGGTATTATAAGCATATTATTATTACATCGATGCTTTAAACTTTAATCGAATATTTTTTTTTTTTATACTTATCATTATGTATATTTTTTCTTTCGTGGTTGAAAAATTAATTACGACATAATTGTAAATATCAAAAGTCACCATTATACATAAACAGCTAGACTATTACTATAACACGTTAATTCTATGTGTTAGTTTTTTTTAATCGCGTCCAAAGATATGTAGAGCCTATCGATTTTTGAAATGTGAAAATTATTTATCTTGGCAGATTTTTTCATAATAATTCGACAAACAGTCACTCGACTCGTTGATTATACACATGGTTCACTTAATATATATCGACCGTGAAATAAAAAAGGAAGTAACCCTCAGTTTTTTCGATAATCACAATGTATACAACTTAATACACGTTTTGTCAAAAATATTTAAATTGCAAATGCCGAGTAAGTATCTAAATTTAGCTCTTAAGTTTAGAAAAAGTATCACCTGTCAAATTTTCTACAAGAAAAAAGAACTTCCAGCTTATCAATTTTATTAGTTTTTATTAAATAATTCATTAAAATAATATCAAAGTGGTTATATAAATCATCAGTTTCAATTTTCATGCACTTTAAAGGTGTCTCTATTCAATATTTTGATTTCGACCCAAAATCATTAAAAATACGTTTGTTGTGCCTCCTGTTAAATATGTTCTTTGTAGGTTACGTCCTTTTTCTTTCCACCGTCGATATACATATATCTATAATAGCAAATGCGTTATCCACAAACATAAGTACAAATTGAGTTGGTTGAACTTATAATATCCGACATATATGTGCATTTTCTCATTGGATTCCCATGCCGATCAGCTGTCGGGAGTGGTTACCCGAACGACCTTCACCTGTTTTATTGGCTAATTAGACAAAAAAATGATATTACACAATATCTTTTGTACATTGAATCTTTAATTTTTATTTATATTTATATTACGGCACGAGTACTTTGAGTAAAAATATTTGACATTATATTAAAACGTTATAACGATAACTTTTATAAACGAACTATGTGCGCACTTACATTATTTTAAAATTGTACACTTTGGTCCCAAAAGGATTAGAAAACGGCTTGTACAAAATCGGCGTATTGGGGTTTGTATAATCCTCGCACAGCATGCTTTGGCGGCAGGTATTATAAATTCTTGGGAACGTCGATGTACTAACAATCGGTTCCCGGAATTATCAAAAAAATGGTTTGGCACTGGCATTGTCAATCGAAGAACGACCCATATAAATGTTTATAAATCTTCAGTCGTGTTAAAATTCTTGATTTAATTCTTGAAATATAAAAATGGTAAATACTGATACTAAACATACCAATTAAAATCTATTTGCAAGAAAATATGCACGTATTACTACATCTTTTTATCAGAAACGTCAAAAATAAATCGAATCGCTTGTTAGAATTACTGAGAGATTATTGGAACATGTTATTCTGGCATATATATTGGATTATTTCGTTAAAGGTAACACTGCAAAATCATGCGACACATTTTCCTTTCATTATTTGTTTTTAAATGCTTATTTTTAGAACTATCTGTTTATAGTGACTTCATTTAAAGACACGTTCTTGAATACATGCATATACTTATCATTGTAAACCTCTTTTGTTTCAGGTATGAATTTTCTGCGTACAACAACATATTATAGTGATGAACGTACTCGTGTCTTGTACGGGATAAAGGTTTGAACGATCAATTAAGATAATCTGTCATTTTTTATAAATTTATTTACATAAATTTATGCTCATGAATTTAGTATCATTTTTATCACCGAACTTTCATTACCTCATATATCACACCACAAATAGTTTTCAGGGTGCTAAAATATGTTTTTCATTAATACATATATCAACAAGCAATTTACAAAAAAACTTTATTCAAGATCGAAAGTATTCATAAAAATTCAGTCATAATATTTCCTTCAGAATGCTAACATTTTAAACTTTTTTAAAACATCGCCCAAATCACTACAAGACAACACATTGATTCATATTAGCATTGATGACGCATCACGGCTTATCTGTGTGTCATAATCACTTTTCTTACATTCATTGTTTTAAATTGAACTAGAGAAATTAATTTAAACATAATAATCGATTAAAGTAGTAATTGCTGAATTGCAGTCACCGCTGTCGCAATTATAGCAACTTATTCTTTTTAAACGCAACCGATCACTCGACAACTCGTCCGCGCACGAATCTTTCCCGTTATATGTAAACGCCGTCGTTGGAGGGTTAAGGAGTTAGACCAGCCCTTTACATGTTCCCGAGAATCGATCGGCCCAGACTTTAGAGCCTGCCCCTAGTGTGAATGACCCTGCGCGTGCACTCCGTCATGGAAGGCTTTCAGGCGATTTCAGGTCGCATTACTTAGCTGTTTACTAAAATGCCAGGTCATATGTGGTACCCTCAGGAATAATGGTCGACTAGTACCGAACATACTAGTATTATTGAAACAACATATGAACCATAGGTGTTCGCTTAAAAGTTATGTTGATATTCATGGTCACTTCTTGTTACACTCACACCTTACACTTCTTCTCTCGACACATATCTGTTGAGAAGCCATCGGTGACATAAATTTCCGTGGAATATCTATTCTTATTGACTCGCACTTCATGCCCGAATAGTGTCACATAAGATGTTTTCATTTTTACCATATCCTCTCCAGATGCAGATTATATGGATGATGTCCACTCCAGAAATACAGTGGACGCTGCAATCTTGAGAGAGGTATACGAGAGATTTTTCACAAGAATTGCTTGTCAGCCCGCTTCTAACACCATCTTGTAAAACATATACATAGTATCACTGTAATCAGTACCATCCTTTTTACACTCAAAATACGCTTTCAGATGAATGTGATATATAGCCAATTCTTTCAAATATCTTGAGTTTGAAAAAAAAAATTCATCTTCGGCTAGGTTCCACGTGTAGTCTGCAGCCAACATAAACGTAGTAACCACGATTTACGGCACTAACCACCATAAACGCGCTGATACACGCTGTATTAACAATACAATAATAGGCCACACGAGCATCTTGTTAACCTTTTAATTTTAATAACGAAAATGGATTTTGATGCTTTAGAATAACAGTAGCGACACTCAGGTCGGGAATAATATTCTAAATGGATGTTAAGTCATACCTCAAATAGTTTAAACCACACTAGTCCATTGTAATACTTTGTCAGCCAGAGGGATGCGTGTAAATACCTACAATATAGACATTTATACATTTATGCCGACCGTCGTAAGTACAATACTTAGTAATGAAATCTATTATTTTCTAAGTAACGTTAAATTGAATCTCTCATAACGACACTGCTCGCTTATACACTATATGAAAAATAGTTAATAGTATCTCTTTCTGTTATGCATTTTCCTTTACCTTTCCTATCCACAAAACAATGCACAGGTTTTGGCACCTATGGTTTTCTTTGTTCGCTATGGGAACGCCGCATTCAATTTGTAAGACATCCCTATAAGTAGAATGTAACACTGAATATTTATTCGACAGATCGACTGCATCGGAACAAGTGCAAAGACATTATGTAGGACTAGCACTCGTTTACAGTTTTGGCTTTCTTTATGTATTTATTTTTATTGCAACCGAAATATTCTTTTCGCATCATTATCCTAAACTTACAATTTCCGCAATATGTAACAGATCATATTAAATTGAAATATCCTAACAAATTACTTTTATGAATTTCGACTACACGATCTATTGATCACTGCATCATTTTATACGCCTCTACGATACTAGAAGTTGCGACCGCTCCACGATGTTTCACAAGCGCGCGGCTGGCCACTGAACCATTCAATTATCATTAAATTAAGAGAACTCCATTCACAGAGGTGTACAAATCGTTTTATATTAAATTATTATTCAATTAATTTACACGTTTTTTAATAGTTCATTTATTATTAAAACTTACTATTTGAGTTTCGTTGATATATAGTATCATAGCCATCCCCAGAATATGTTACATTCCAAAACCACAATTAAATATTACGTTAATTCAACCGTCATCAGATTATATATTGCGTCAATCGAAACATGTAAATGTATTCAAATGAATAAATACTCTGCGATTCGACCAAATAATTAAGTATTTTCTCCTAAAAGAAAAGTCAGATCGTTTGTTCTGACATTAAGCCAGGCAGTGTTTCCGTTTTTCTTGTCTCATTCTTAACGAAACGTCGAGAATACGTCTGAGGCGATAACGATTTGTTCGCTCAGCCTGGGCAAAGGCTCTATTAATCCGACGACAGAGACGGAGCACGCAGGTGAGCCCTGCCTTCGACCGCTGGCGGCCGTCGCTCGTACGTTTTTTCTTTCGAACACGTCGATACGCCTGGCTAGACGCTGAGACTACCTACCTCCTCACCATACTTCTGCGAATTGTGCTTTTCAAACTTTTTCAGTGAATGAGCTTTTTTTTATTTTTGTTGGAAATGTATTGTTTTTTGCAATTGTAAAATATTTCGAATATAATAATTGCACTAAATTATAAGCGAGAATTATTTGTCAGACAATTACTCAACTCAATGGGCATCCAGTCCTGCATTTTCGGATTTAAAAAATCCGACAGATGGGGATCCGAACCCGCATTCCCATGGGTCGTTAGACACGCACGCTACCAACTACGCATCCGTGAAATTTAATCTTTCAAAACGTCTTCACATTGTAGAGATCCATATACTCGTCTTTCGAAGTAGGTATCTTCACACTATGTAGATCCATATGTTCCATATTGGGAGCGAACATGGCTTAAAAAAAAATATAAGCGACAGAATGAAAAGCTACATATTATTGTATAATATATATTCACAAATGATAGACTTTTCGCTTAATAAGCAGAAATTAATTGATCGTAGTTTTAGTATTCTAAATATGGATTTCATGGTATTTTTTCAAATATTTGGGGTATACAGCAATGTGAAGTGTGCCGAGGTTGGAGGGTTTTTAATATTTATTTCTACTTTACCAACTGGAAAAAAATATGCTGAAAAATAGTCTTGGCGCACTGAGCGACAGCAAATACCATCAATCTATTGTATTAAATGGGATCCCCATGTAACTATAATATATTATCTAAAACTATAATGCATGAAAAATATTTAAAAAAATGTATGCAACCATATCTCGTCGAAAATAAGAAAAACAATTATTCAGATGTAATGTGTGGAAGATAAAAAAAATCACCATTGAAATTAAATATTTCTATATTTTATATCAAATTTTCCCTGCGCATTTATAAAATCTATTTGATATTGAAATTTAAAATCAGGATTTTTAGCATTTAAAACATTTATTATTTATTCATCTCATAACTGCATTAACTTCTTTATACACCTACATTACGGTAAGAGAATAGTTCCCCACGGTTGGGAATGCGTTGCTAAAGCCGAGGTGGAAAATTTTGAATAGACATACACATTCAACAAAAAGCTTTCTTAGAAAACTTTATGCTACTTTATTGGAAAATAATTCAGAGAGCTTCCATATATTACAGTTGATAAGCGTATGCTGTGTTGTCCTTATTTTTATAGGTAGTTAAATGCAAAATATATATCAAAGGTTGGAATTTGTCATATAAATTATCAATACAATATTTTTTTTATATTTGCGCGTTCTCGGGTTTCATATGATATCGCGTTCCGGCCGCAGATTCCGTCTGTCCTCAAACTCAAAACAAAAGTTTCTTTTGCGGAAATTTCAAATCGATGTCAAAGCATTATGATAAAAAAGTGTCGCAAATAGTCATGCATAGAATTATTTGACATATTCTCTGACAACAAAATGGTAGAAATCGTTTACGAGCATTGTGCGCTTTACCGTCGTGCGTATCGATCGTTGCATTAATGACGTTTCGGAAAAGCCTTCATACGTTTCAGGGCCAACATAAAAACGTATCGTATTTCCGACTGCTTTATTCACGTTTCTTTGAAAACCTCTCTTTACGACAAAGGGGTTCTTGGCATTGTATAAATTGGTTTTTGTATAATCTTTCACATTGTATCTACGGGTAAAATCTTAATTGCCGTAAACACCGACTCAATTGGTTAAAGTATCGTGTATTTTTACTCAGGTAAAATATTACACTTTTACGATCTTCTGGTAGAACCTGATGTAATTATAACCTAACTCACATATATTTTTTGAATTTCGACAATTTGTAGATTCCATATTAAGGCTATATTTTCCACACAGCACTACAGTCGGTGGTGTAATGGGGCCAGGAAATTCTATTCGAGCGAGGACCGCCTTGCCACTTTTTTAACGTGGAACATACTTTGCAAGCATATTAAACAGATATTTTGATTTATTATTTAAGTATTTTTTAACTAAAATATAATATATTTTTTTAATGTTATGAACATTTCTTAAAGGATTAAAACTACTAATATTCTTTTTTTATTTAAATTTATTCTTTAATGTGACAAGTTATTGAATTGAAACAGTTAAAACTCGATTAGGAAAAAATTCAACTCGGATTAAATATACTGATATTGTCCAAAGTATATATACCTATTGCTATTCTGAAAAAAAATACTTTTACCCGCTACTTAAAATTTAGAATCAAAATATTTTCTTTTCCAAATATTAACCTTGCGAATTTATAAATTCATGTTTCATCACTTTTATATGAATTTAATTCAGGCTGAAAATTAGAAATCTTTTCGAATTGCTTTTCATTTGAAACGAAGGTGCTTCAAATTAATTAAAATCGCCGAATTTTCAGTGAATTTCAGTACTTTGCACAATGTTTTAAAAGAACAATTTTTCTAAAATAAATTTATGTAGGTATTATGATAAATAATAATAGTTATAAATATATTTTTTTTACGTATTGAACAGTATTCATTATTATCCACGTTCGCATTTCAATAACTAATTTAATATTTTTATAATTTAGATACCTACCGTCTGCATACAATTTCAATAAGTTTGATACACTTTGAATACATTTCATTTATCATTATTTCAAATACTAAAAAAATCAAGTACAGTTCTACAATAGAAGAATTGCTCTAATACATCATAACACATTATTTATTTAAGTTTTATATAACGTTACTTTAGTGCGATTTATATATCACGCTTGTATTGACTGCATGTATGTATGAAGGTTTTGTATTTGTATTTATTATAGTATATTCTTCAGGAGGGGAAACTTCCATAATTGTTTTTGTGCACGTAGAAAAGCAGATTTTTTGTGGAATTTGTTATAATCTACAACCGAATGAACGATTAATGCATCTAACTAAGGGGTTATTAAAAACTGATCGAAACCCATATCAATGGGCTTTAAATAACAATAATTATTTATGGCATAATTGTTTAGTTGCTCAAGGCAATTGCGATTTGCCATTTGCGTGTCCATATATAGATTAAAACGTGTGTTTTCCATACAATAAATACCAAAGTTTCATACGCTTTCAGCTAGCAACAACTACCAGGCGCGCAGAAACATTCCACAGTACGCCAGCCAATGTCGGGCTAGTCTGTAACGTATAACCTTTAAGGTTGTATTTTACTCGGCACGTTACCTCTAGAAAGCTTTTGCCTTCGGTGACGACCACAATGACGCAGATTCCCATTTCGTATTACGTACGCAGACTTGTAAATTCACTCGTGCCTAAGTTCTCGCCGAGTAATGGTTATTTGAATACGTTTTCCTTTAGCGAAATCGCTTCTAAAATACAAATAAGATCTAATTTAAGTATGACCTTTTAATGCCGTACGTGCCCTATTGAGCTCTCGTGATTTTGAATATTTACAACATTATTTATGGAGCAAAAATGCAAAAGATTAAATCTTTGCATAAATAGCTTCGGTTATTTTAATACTGCTTTTCGAGATCGATTCAAGGAAAGTATTTTCTAAGTAAAACTATTAAGTATACTTTTACCGTATGTGTGAGAAATTCTCGTGTATAGGAAGGTAGGTTGTCGTGGAGGTAGAATGTTTTGCGACCCTATTTTACATTTTAGGTTTTTTTTTAGTTACACTTACGTACAATGATATTTTGACCGATTAAGATTTTCGTTTTCCAAAAGCCAAATGAAAAATAACATTTCGATACGCATTGTTTTCTTTTAGCCTTAGATTTAGATTTTATTAAAAGATTAAATATTAACAACTGTCTATGGTTTAGCATGGTTTGTATAATTATACAGTTTCAGATATACAGTGTATACATAATTTTACACTTTTTCGACCATAACATTTCGATTCTTGACTAATTTTCGACTGACAAAAATGATATATTACAAAAATGTTTTCAATTGACCATGGATTTTCCTCCACTTTTCTATTGAAAATAAATGTTTATTCCTAATACGAATATTTCGCAAGGCACTTTCATTTAATTATAAACTGTTCTTCGCACAGTATCCATTTCTCTAAAATAACGCCACATATCAAATATCTTTTGATGCCTCTTGGCTCAAAGTACAATACATTATCGGAATTATCGTTTCTTATTGTTTCCTATGGGGATAATGAGAAATGCAACAGTAGCGACTAAATAATTTTATGGTATTATCAAACACTCGTTTCGATTCCAACAATTTTAAGCAGCATTTCGTGCATACCACTCGGATGGTGGGCCGCTCAAGCTATGCCAAGTACCGTAGACTTCAACACAAAGTCGGCAGTTTCTTTGGTATTGATCTATCATCTAAGCTAAGCCATAGGTTCCCAATTCTTTTTTTGGCTTACCGCTCCTTTTTTAATAAAATATTCAAAATTACTCACCGCCCGTTCCTCGCACTTTTCTTTTATAAAGAGCCAGCGCCGCCCAAATGCTTACAAAATTATAGGTTTCTCGTTTGTATAGTGTGGTTATACATATACTATTCCAGTCTACATTAAAGATACCTATAATCTAGAGGGGTGGCCTCAATTTCTATAATTGTGGTTGTTAAAATTAATAATACACAATGTTCAAAATATTTTGTAACTAGAAAATATGAATATTTACTGAATAATACTAGAGTTTAGACATTTTAAGTAGCCGTGTGCTGTTTGGAAAACCAATATGTTCGCACTTATCACGTCGGTTAATTTCAGTCGTCATTTCTTACATATTGTCAGAAGTTTAGTTTTAAGTAACCTCGTAAGTATATAGTAAAAAGCCTTTCACAATTACTCAGCTTCTTATACCTTACAACTACAAAAAATACAAATGAATTTTCACCAACTGAGCGCTGAGTTCTTTGCAAAGACCGGATAGGTAGTCAAGTAAAATGACCATTTAATATCTACAATGTCACAACTAACGCTCATAAAATGGTTCATTGTAATTTATCATTGCATCTCACATAAGGCATGAAAAGTTATCGAACACCAGTTGTCTATTAATTCAAACCGCTGCGTGCAACATTTTTAATCTGCTCCACTTCACCGATACCGCCGGGATTTAAAAAAAATGTTGGAATTGTTATTTGATTTCCGTACCCGCCCGCCGTCGGTGACGTGTCAATTTCAATTACCGCTCGATAAAACACGTTCATACGCAGTACCTCCCGTTGTATTGTCATATTAGCCATTACTCATCTGTCAAAATATGGAGGGCACACACATTATTGTATGATACCCGGCAAACCAGGGTAACATACAGCAAAATACGCGGTGTTTTATGGATACGTACATATTATTAATTTATTGATTGAATTGGCTCATTTCCCTGTGTCGTTTGTTACGTTTTATAAACATTCTATTTATACTATACTTTGATGAATGTTTCGCTACATTGCATATGAACCCATTTTCAATATTCTTTGTGGGCTACGTGGGCATCAAAGCTATCTCAAAATAGTAGAATGAATCCATTTCATATAATATATATGTACACCTTTATTATATATCCTCAATCGGTCCTAGGTCACCGGTACGACCTTGGAAGGTTGGCCAGTGGCTGGGATTATAATTAAATTACTAATGATTGTCCTAATATCATATCATGCCACAGTCGCTCATGACGATATGGCATTCCACCAAAATGTATTACGTTTGGTAATAATTTAATATAAAAGTTATTTAATTAATAAATCTCAGTATCATATTATCCATCATATGTTTCGCCGTGTCTTGCTCCGAATGAAAATGAACTGTTTTAATCTTATTTCTGAGCAAACTACATTATTATTATATATCATATAATGTATGCTAGTTCATATCTGTTTTTAAAGTAACGGGTTGATCAGATCCGTTCCTGTAAACAACTTTCATGTTATTGGATGGGTAGTATCGTTATTCGTGTTCAATCGCCGGTTTTTCATATTTTCGCAAATTTCACCAAATTGATGAAAATTTAGCGGTGTCGGTGTAAAGTTTGTGTTGAAACCTTCCGGGAATTCAATGAGTTGAACGCAGCTAATTTCGTTTTGTAGTTCCGGGAATTCGAATTATTTTTCGTACTAATTGGATTTTAATATCGAAATTAATTCGTAAAATATGAGGAAATTGAATAATAATTACAAAAGTCCTGAAATATAAATAGCAGAAGACGAAAAGAATTTTAACAATCAATAATAAGCAAAGATGTATGGTACGGATGGATGTTACTTCATTAAAGCGTATTAAAATATTATGAAATACATTTAAATATTATCGACTTTCATTAAAATGCATAATATTTAAATTTAAACACTCGCAGTAAGAGTGATGCAAAATGCACCCGATTGATTTATCTGCCTCCGTGAAAAATTGATTGTCTATTTTAGGCATATACTGCAGCGTAACGAAGTTAAAGCATCATTATTCTAGCTGGATCTTTTCAGGTTGTCATTTGGCATGCATGAAAGTATGCTTGAAAATGAGAATTCTTTCAGTCTGAATTATATAAAAAGTCTATCATTATATTGCCAGCGAGACAATCTCACTCGCTGTATTATCTGGCAACTCCCTAAAAATCAGGATAGTGTTGTCGTGAAAATATATAGCTAAACTGACCGGCGGAATCGAAGATCAGACCGACTTAACCATCTCTCAAATCATAGGAAACTCATTTAACCCAAAATATTTTGGCGACTTATGATCTAAATCTAGAATATAAATAGACGATGTAGTGTCTATATACATGCTCGTATTCCTAAACCTGGATATGCCTCGCGATTAAACTCGACTATCTATCGGTCCGTATTAAAGTGTAAATTATAGATATTTTTGTATATAATCCAAATTAGCTTTTTAGTTTAACAAGAATCGCCTGAAGTTTTGTCATTTGAAATAACTTTTCATGAAAGCTCCGAGCAGTTTTACGGAAAACCCAGATATTATAACAATTATTATTATCTTTTCCTTTCATTAGGTTCATGTAGGCCAGGGTTAGCGAACCTTTTTGAGCCGGAGTGCCAAAAAATTATTTTTTTCAATTCAATAATATGTCACGTGCCACATGCCATGGAAATAAAAATGCATCAAATGTTTGTG
>JAGVSQ010002984.1:0-22927 GCA_022683975.1 Rhyacophila evoluta | reverse complement strand
CGAAACCCGGGTCGCTAACAGTGATCTCACATATGGAAGTTTACCAGTTTTAAAATAATTTAGAATTTTAAATGTAATATATTTATATGATAATCAGCGCGTTAGAATGACAAAATCATCACAGAAGATTAGAACTCGATACTATATTTACGTAAAACATTCAAAAAGCAGTAGCGATATTAAAGACGCATTTAAAATATACAATAGTATCTGAGTGGTCTTCTCCATAACCGATTGTGGTTTTGATTTTTACATCTGCCAGATTTTTTTAAATCCAAAAATGCACAACTTTTATGTAATAATCAATCCTCATAAAAATAACCTGTCAAGATATGTCTTCGCATTGTGGTAATCCAAATACTCGACATTCAGGGCAAATATTTCATTGTATAAATTAATATTTTCCACTGTTGGAGCGAACACAATTGGAAATGTAAATGTAACCATCAATTTTTTATTATTATTTTCTAACATGAGTTGTTTAAAAAATATAAACATAATATATAAACCTTTCCATTGAATTAAAAGGAAAAAGAAATTGTATTCATGTTATCGCTTCTATATCTGTTATATATCTTATTACATCATACGCAATCTGTTATGTTACCAATTATCATAGATATCGCGTGTTTGTTAATTATATTTCTTTTATAACAAATCGCAAATATTCCCACTAAAGCCAATCGTAGCAGACAAACGCATTAGCTTACTCACTTTCAAAAATCACAACTGCTAAAATTGCTTAATGTCATGATATTATATAGTATATTACAGTATATATCGACCGTGGAAAGGAAAAAGAACGTAATCCACATAAAACAAATTTTATAGGAGGTACAAAAAACGTCTATCAAATGATTTTGGGCGAAAGTAAAAATATTGAATAGACACAACCTTTGAAATCATGATGACTAAAACTGGTGTTTTTTTTTAATGTATTATTAATTTAATAAGTTATTAAAAAAAACCAATACAATTGATGTGGTGGAAGTCTTTTTCCCTAATCGAAAATTTGACAGGCCATCTTTTTTTCAAATTTAAAAGTTAGATTTAGATATTTATTAGGCATTTGAAGCTTACGTCCTTTTGATTGAACGTGTACTTGTAGTTTCGCTCAGTATGACCATAAAATACAAACAAAGATCACATTTTTAAATCATACTACAACGAATGTAGTAATCAATACTTTTATTTATCACTTTTAACATATCTTGGTTTTAACATGAAAGACAGAAACAAAATAGTTACACATATACGAAAAAAATCATAATATTAAGTTGTTATACTAAAAACATTGAAACACGAATTTAATATAACTTGATCTACATCTACATCTGGTAAATAGAGAATTTCAAGTGCGTATAGTACCATTAATAAAAAATCTGAAATTTCATCAAACGAAACTGATATAGAGGATTTGATATTATTTTTTTTACTTCATATAAAAATTGTAACATGATACCACCAATACTTTTGTATAAATAAAATTAACCAAATTAACGATGTATCAATGTCAAAGCAATTAATATATTTATAACTACTTAATATACTCCATAAACACATAATCACACTATACCCACTAAAAAATCACCATATTACTGGTTGAATTCTTAAATATATTTCCAGTTCCATTTTCACCCGCTTTTAAAAATCACAATACACTCTTTAATCAGATCAAAATAGTAACATTTATGGTAACTGAAAGTAATGAAAATTTGCTAATGATATAATAACGTCATTATATAGAATTGATATTGTGTCTCATTTGCCCATTAATGACAGAGACTACGCGATGGCTACACGTTGCCATCATGCTTGTACTATCTTGGAGTTTGATATTTTAACAATATTTTAATCTGACTATCTCTGATTTTAATTTTAATTGTAATTTCATCGATATATAATGTATACGGAACTAGTCTTTTTTAAATCACAAAAATAGCTTAATCTCACAGAGAAAGTCATAAACACAGGCAAGATAAATAATATTAAGACCTACAGAAGAAACAGATGTTAAGTATGCTTAACGATAAAAAAGGTAATCATTTTATCATTAAACTAGGATTACACAATATTATTGAGTGGTTAGAATACATTGCATAAGATAAAATGGTACCCACGAGTTTGAGAACGTGATAATTTAGCAAACAGTTTCACAGTACCTAATTACCAGTAATGTAAATTTTAAAATATTTTTTGTATGCACTAATGTAAAATACATGAAGAATAATTAAACATTATATGTGCATTTATTATATTTCCAATCCATAGACAACGTATCCGTTTTCTAAATAATACTGAGATTTACATACACCATTTGGCCAATAACCAAATGATTTTATTTATGAATTTATTACTTTTATAATAAAAAGCGCTGGATTAGTGTACATTTTATCAAAAATTAATATCCCACACAAAATTATTACAATCTGCATAATTGCATAATCAACTTGATGGTTAGATGAAATTGGTGAATGCTCTCTTGTATGCATTTGAAATATCTGTGTCTAAAAAATAATTATAATGTCGAATAAAATATATTATAAATGATTCTAATGACTGGTTGACAATTGAAGAAATCTTTCAAAGATAAAAATTTAGATTAAAAAAAAACAATTAAAAAGTACGAATTCACTTGTTGAGTGAAAATCCTAAAAAAAATCTTTAAATGTATTATGGATGCAATGCCTAAACAGTATTTATAAAGAACTATACTTAATATTTAATTATAATAATATTCATGCAAAAAAGTATTTGAAATCATACCTTTTATTTTTGTCAAATATTCAAATGCATAACGATACAACAAGGAGTATAAATAAAAATAATTAAATACAATACAACTTTTTCTACGTATATTTTCGTTTGATTCGACTTATTAGACCATTTTTAGAAATGGTATATTGAAAAATTATATTTCCACAAACAAAATCAAAACTGGTCGCATAATAGAAATTTATTTTTCATATCAGATCTTTTGTATATTTCAATGTCACTTTCATCTTACGATACAAAAAAATTGTTCATGAGAAGCATGCAATTAAATTTATTGTCTTAAGCTTAAAAACGAATGTCATGAAAAATATTTTATAATCAAGAAGTTCATTGGCCAGAAAAACGTTGTATTTTATTGTTTTAATCACAGATGGTTTAAAATTCTTAAGCTATTTGGACACATGCACAAATATAATTTTCACTTTGGTTACATATTTAATATTTGAAGTTATGTGTTCAAAGTTTAGAATGAGCAGTTTCTTTATTTTCAACATCGTCTTTTCCAGATTTGTTTCCTCCTAAAATATCCTGAATTTCTGCCAAAGTTTTTCCCTTAGTTTCCGGTAAAAGGATGTGAATAACAATTGTGCACATGATAACGATTACGCTGCCCATCCAAAAACCGTATTGCGTTCCAACGTTGTCTTTGAGTATTTGAAATAGTTTAGCATTTATTGCATTAAATATTGACATCGATATAGCTTTGTAACCTCCATACCACGATCGGATGCTGGCCGAACTCATTTCACTTCCGATGACCGTTGGTATTGGTGATATTCCAATACAATGGAAAACTTGCAAAGAAAATAATCCAGCTAATGACATCCAAGAACTATCACTTCCGATTAAATTTTCACTTCTCAGCATAAAATACAATCCGGTGACGAAAGAACTCATTATTACGCCCCAACATGATACTAAGCACAATTTTCTTCTTCCGGATCTCTCGATAAAGAACGACGAAGAAAGGATCGCTAACAGTCCAATGAATTCTACCACCAACACAGTCATTCCAGGATCGAGTGATGTTCCTGTTTCTATAATAATAAGATGAAAGAATGTTTTCAAAGCAGATGCTCCATTGAACTGTTGAGCTAACATCAAAACTGTCATAATAATCATCGCCACTTTGTTACTCTTTAGTTTCAATTCTTTGAAAGTTGCCGATAGAGATTGTTTTGGACTTGCTTCGACAAATTTTTCGATCATTTCCATTTCTTCCTTTATATATTCCGCCTTGTCTTGTCCTCTCAGCCACATTATTGCTTTCTCAGCTTCTTCTTTTTTACCTTGCCTCATTAGAAAATATGGTGATTCAGGCATCCAAATGAGAAAAACAAAACCAAGCACTGGGAAGATTATGCAAACTGCATTTAACAACTGAAAACTAATAAACGGTCCAACTGCATAGCAGAACAATGATCCTCCAGCAAATAGTACCGTGGCAACAATACTAAGGTTAGCTCGTATATGAGTTTCAGCAATTTCTCCAACATATATAGGTACAAGCCCAAATGTATAACCAACTCCCAAGCCGACAAATATTCTACCTACATATAAATGCCACACTTGTGATGCAAATATCATTATAAGCCAAGACAGGATGCAAAAGAAGCTTCCGAAGAAAGCCATCCATTTCCTTCCAATGATGTCGACTTTGTACGCAAAAAGAATAGGTCCTATGATTCCTCCAACAGCCATTACGGAAGCCATAGTAGCTCCCTGACTGGACGTCATCGGTATGGGAGAGTCTTCCGCCTGAAGCTTTATAAGAGATGGAGAGATCCATCCTAAAGTTGTCCCGGTTGTTAACTGACAGAAATAACCTGAAAAATTAAATAGTAGTAATTAAAATGATGTATAAAAAAATCATGGATAAGACGAAATGTTAGTTATAAAAAGAATTCGTAGAAGAAGGTTTTATAATTTATTGTTAAATACAATTTTAAATTTTTGTAACTTCAATGTCTGTCTTTTTGAATCCAAAAATGTGCATATTTTTTTTTTATTTAAATGTTTTAATATTCTATAATAATACAAATAATTCATGTTAAAATTTATAGTCATCCTAATTTACAATAGGTAAGGAAGTACGCTTCAGTGTCGGAGATTGTGGCTTCAAATCTCACAACTGCCACATAAAAAATAAAAAAACTGCCAACGTGCAGTACCATCTGCCTAATGAGTTACTCAATTAACGTATAACCAATTATCATGAAAATAAACGTGTTATGCATTCAATTTTCTCGAGTAAAATATTAACAGCAAGCAAGTATGATTTATGAAAATGTCCTTGAAATTTTTCTACTCCAAGACAATCAGAAGCCAATTATCCGTCCGGCACCGTCTAGATAACTATGTCTTTGCACGTATTTTCAAATAGTACAAACCGGATGAGGTAATAACAAAGTTTAATACTACTAAATGTAAACATTTAATGCCATATTATCATAAGACAATTTTCGGAATATGCCCACAATCATTATAGCATAGTCAAATTAAGGAGTTGTTAAATATATAATAACAGTATAATATATACTTCGTGGTTTATGGTTTATTACAAATTTGAGCTAGTGTAAATAAAAAAAATCTAAGCTGAGATATTCTTTTTTAAATTATGGGATAGATTAAAAATGCAATTCCATCTTCATTTTCTGTTACTTGAAAATTCTAAAGTAATACTTTTCGTGTATGTTCCAATATAGTATAGGTTGTATATTTACTGACACATATACACACACTCACACACATATATTTTTATCCACATAAATCGTAATGTGCACCTTGAAAAGTTATAATATTTTGATCATTTTTTGTTTTGAAAGAATACAATACTTTTATTACATAATAAAAAAGTATTATTTCTTTATTTTGTAAACTCACATTTAGTAAGCTGTATGTTTCCGTTATTATACATGGTATGTGTATTAACTATTGTTACTGTAAACTGTTGTATGATTGCGTGATAATAAATCTGTTAAATAATTGGTATTATTGTATATCAGCAATAAATAATTATTGTTTATTACTTATATAATTAATTATTAAATTTTATTTTAGTTTCAATACGGTCACACAGATGGCTCTAGTAAAATATTATGAAAAAAAAGATAAACAAAAAAGCGTCTATTAAACCATGAGTGGAATATTTAACAATTCTATTTAGTTCGATGCCAAAAGGTGAAACTCCGATCGCAAATAACTACCTTATAAAAAAACTCAAGTCCATCATCTGCATAAAAATTTAAAAATCCTGATCGACATATTCAAATGTGATTTGGCTGACTACTAATTCTGTAGGGTAAAATCTGCTTATACCTCTTCACATTGCAACGATTCTTATGTTTTTTTAAAGCGCTATATTAAAGTGTTATTTTAATTTTTTTTAACATCGTTTCCTTTGTATATTGCATTATTTAAATTATGTAAGTGTAGGTAAATATGACGATTAAACAAAATGCTTCCGCGTGGATGTGCAAAAATATTTTAAATATCTGTAGATAATTTAAGCTTCCGTACTTGGATTACATATAAACATTACTTTGTTATTTTTGTTGAATACATATTATCAAAAAATACATTTAGTTGAACATTGTACAAGTTATATGTATATCAAACTCTTGAGCTAACATTAAACAACCAAAACGAAGCTGTAATCTTAATCAAATAATTGTGTTTCATTCATAAGACAATAATTAAACATATTATCTCAAAGCAAGATAAATAAAGAAACATTGCGAATATTTTCATCGAATGTAATACTGCTGCTTTACCGGTTCACATACGTAAATGTTTATGTTACAGTTAAAGTGTTCAATTCGTATAATGCATATATTAACTAGTTATTGTACGCACTAACAAATACCATCCATTAACGTGCACACTAGATAATGACAAACCTAACATAAGCAGTAAAAAAGAACATCGTGTACTTTATTTTGGCAGACACTTTACCAAAAAATTTACCCATGTATTACTCAGATACAGCCTGTGATTTTTCTGATTAACTATATTATAACACATAAGTGTAAGATGGTATCTATCATAAAGCCTAACTCGAATTCATAAATCAAAATAAATAGAATCATGCATCAAGTAATTAACGATGTAAACATCAACTAAAACTGACTGTTACTGCACACACTGCTCAGTTAATGAATACATTTTTGGAATTCAAGACTTTAACTGTAACATTATACAAATAATACAATCTTAATGTTTATATTAATTTTAGCGGAGCATAAATACGTGGATAATGAAGTGTGCTTGTTTTTTAAATGATGTATGAAATTAATTATTTTCAAATATAATATATAGATTGCATGCGGAAAGGGTAACACTAGACTTTTCAATACCCTCCCTAGAGAAACTTAGCCAGGAAATTGAGAGCCGAACAGCTAGTTCCACAAAGTTTTAATTAAAATAGAGACAGGAAAATTTTTTATGTATTTGAAATGGTATACATTGGAGAACATAAGTTTTGATAATAATAGCATACAAATATTATACTTTAAATAAATAAAAGAATAATTTCCGAGTATTAGTTAGGTTTTATAATATGATTTAAGGAGTTTTTTTATTTTACGTACTAGGCCGAGGGTACGATAAATGCCGCGGCGACATAGCGACGGCGGCAAAACGACGGAAACAAAAATGCTAAATAGCTTTAAATATGTGAGTGAGCAAGCGAGCAAGATTTTGTGACGACAACTTGTTCACTTGCTCACTCACCTATTTTGCATCTCTGCTACCGTCGCTTTGTCACCGTCGCTCTGCTATCGTACCAGTGGCTTGAAACGTATTTTCGTTCTCTATGTTATACATATTAGTGACCTCTGTAGCTGATACATAAGTATTCATACTCTGTCGGAGGTTAAGTGTTCGAACCTCATGAGTGCTAAAGATTTTTATAATAAATCAAAGATACATGACTGCATATTAAATGAGTTGGGAAAATAGGCTGTCAACTTACTATCGTGAAAAAATCTGTTATGATAAGTTTTCGCTCACAAGTTATTTTTCGTGTGAAAATTTTCACGCTGTGAAGTCCACACACTCCGAATTCGGATCAGACATGGTATCATATAAACAATATTGTACGAGCGTTAAAAAAATCGTTTATGTGTGGTTATAATTGACTTATGAAAAGTATTAAGCAATTGAACCGGTAATTGTGAGATACCATAACTAATGTATGTGGCGAAATAAATACTTTGGAAAAGCCGTTTATGGCATTAAGATTCGTTTGCAGCAATATCTTGTCAGGTAACTATTTATCTAACTTGTAAATTCTTAAAGTATTAAAATACGCAATGGATAACAGACAACTATATGAATAAATAAACTTAATGATATATAATTAAATGTAGCATTATGTAAATCAATAGGCTTTCTTAATTCAGTTTATCTGTCATTAGGGTTTTATACAATTGAAAATGTACTAGGACTTATTTTAAGCCAAATGCATAGTAAACAATACAAGATTAAGATGGTGATTATAACAAAATTAAAAATTAGTGAAAAAAAGGTATGTCAAAATAATTATACATAAAAACGTTTCAATAGTATAAACGGTATTTAGTTATTTTATATATTAAGATAGTGTAATCAAATAAATTTATAAAGGTTGAAATAATAAAATAAACACTTAAGAATCGCTAGTCTCTGTTTAAATGTTTAGTCTTAAAAATAATGCTGTATTTTAAAATGGATTAAAAATAAATAAGTACAAGGATATGTCTAAAACTAAAAGTATTTGGAATTTCTATAATTTGCTATATTGTTTAGTCGCTGTTTATGTTTTTCTACCTCTTCACTTAAGTAGATAATACGATAATAGATTGTATGCACTATATAATTTAAAAAAAGACTTTTAAACATGTTTTAATATATGTGTATATCGTCGTATTACTGGCAAAAGACGTTAAAGTTCTTTTCCAAGTTGTTCACCTTCAAAAAGACATGCGAAATAAAAAAATATAAATAACATATCACATGTCTTAAAAATTGTCACCTTTCAACCGAATAATTAAAAGATTGCACGTATATTAAAAACTGTGAACAAATAAGTATCTTAGAATAAAAACATGATTTATACATGTGATAATACGTCATTAAAAACGCATTGACATATTTATATTATATTAACGAAACAAAAAAAAACACGTTTTATAGAATATTTGTGCATGAAATTAAAACAAATATTTTATTTATCAATGGTTATTTTGAATTTATATCATATTGTAATTACACTATCTTTTTGGCCGATCATAGTGAAATACAATATAAAATGAATATTTAGAAGGACAGTCACAAAAATGTATCGTCCGAAAAACCAAACAATCTCTCAAAAAAAGTACTATTTCGTACATACTACATATTAAAATTTGTTCATAAAGACATTTATCATTACTGTATAACAGCTGAAAAATATGACGAAAATACTGCAGAAGAAATAATATGCTATGTCTAAAAAGAGAACAATTTTGTATTTGTCATTTTTTTTCTGAAAAAATACTTTTCCAGCTTAATAGAGTATTTCAAAATATAATACGAAATTGACTTGCTAATTAAGATTCACCGTAAATAATTATCTCGTGTAATATATTTTAGTTAAATTGATCAAAATAATTAATGTGGTAGTTTAACGTATCATATGCATAAAATGCAAGTAGTCTCCCGATAGCCTAGACTCTACAGAATAGCGTGCGTGCCTATTAGCCAAGGATTGTAGACTTAGTTCCCACGTGTGGCCGATTTAAAAACAACCATAATACAAGACTAGATGCCGATTGTTTTCAGTTATTTTCTGACAAATAACTCTCGTGAAAAATAATCTATGAAAACATTTCTTCACATTACGGAGATCCATATCCTTCATTTTAGGAGAGGACATCTTCACACAGTGTAGATTCATTAGCTTCACTTACGGAATCAACGTGGTAAAATATATGTTTATCTGTGGTGGTGTGTTTATATTTACTTTACTGTTTTGCTAACTATTTGGGTTCAATTAATTAGCTAACTGATAATAAAACTCATAAATAATATATAAAACACTATATATTTTATAATCCATACACTAATAATCAGTATTGCACACTACCGATTACATCTTGTTGATTTTAGTTTAAAACGAGCATTTTAATAGTAGACTTTGTTTCATCAGGCAATTGAAAAATGCATTATTAGCAAACAAATACTCTTTGTTACACTGATTTCTAAAAATTTTGTAACTCACAACTGATCACTGCCAAATATTGGGGCCATGCTTTATTGGGAGGAAATATTTTCTCTGTACTTTTAGACATTTTAAGTAATTCTGAAGTAATCCAAAGTAATACTGTTTTCGAAAGTGTCGACTTTGCTCACAACTCTTTTCACCAGTGAGTACGAACACATACTGATTATTTCAATGCCACTAATCCATATTTAAAGAAACAAAATATTCGCGCGCGAATTCACTCCAGCCAATCAGGTGGCCGGGTTTAGGAACAAAAACAAACAAATGCCTGATATCAATCATCTTTGGAGATTCTGTATCGAGATGTTTTTAGAACCGTCATCAAGTTAAGAATTAATACGAATTTAAACAGTTCTAACTATTATTACATAACAAATTTTTATCAGTAACATCGTTGAACAAATTTTAACTTACTTATTTGTTATTAAACTAATTAACTAAACTGGAAGATATAAATTATCTGAAACCTAAATATACTAATACACCATCACCTTATAATACTTATTTACGTCACAAGAATATCGTTTTAAGTATTATTACTTATTTTCATTTGGCTCCCGGGTAGCCTAAAGGTTAGGTTGCGCGCCTCGCATCTGGGTAATGTGGGTTCGACTCCTACATTTATCGAATTAAAAAAAGCCGAAACGCAGGACTGAATGCCCGATAGGTTGAGAAATTGTCTGAGAACCAATCTTCGGTGAAAATAAACTCTTGAGATATATCTTCACATTGCGGTTGCTTCACATTCGGAGCGGATAAAAAAATATTTTATAAAATATGTTATCATTCAAATGTCTGTTTATGTGAAAACATAAACAGTACTTTCAAAACCATATTTTCTCTTAATCTGGTACACATAGCTCTTTGCAATGTTATTTATATAACTTGTTTTTCCAATTTTGTCAAGTTTTTTCACAAAACCCATGGGCCATATATGTTTTCAAAAGCCATCAAAAGTTTCAAGACAGTGACCAATATAAGTTAATTTAAGCCTTTGGCTACTAAGATCTTTTTGAAAATCTTTGGATCCTAGTGAAAAATTTAGCAAAAATAAAAAATTATGGTTATTATTGAGAAAAAATATTAAATTATTGTTAGAAATATCCACTATCTTACATATCCACTGTGCGAAATATACTTTTTTTAAAGTTAGACGTTAAATGGCCGTTATTAGTATTTATCGCTGATGTCATAAGCGAGAATACATCGTTGTTTAGTAATGAAAGAGTGAAAATAAGATACAACCTAATGTCAAAATAAAAATAACACTTTTATATATTGTGTGATATCATATAATATATAAATCTTGACGGATTATTTTTTTAAATCACTTGCTAGCTAATTGCACACCCCATTATGTATGCCCTTGGTATTTGAAGCAAAAAAATAAATTAGATACAGGTGGAAATTTGGACCCGCAATTCATAGTATAGAAGAGCGCTCGCTTATCCATCGACGACCGGTGCGATCTATATTATTCAATAGTTCCCTGCAGGGAAACCACCTATTCGCTTCTCTTGCCCAAAAAAATCGCTTCAAGGCGGTGTCCGGGTCAAATTTAAGTAATACAAAAATAAGCAATGAAGTATTGTCTGTCATCGTGAACTAACGCATTTTCATTTCAGAAGAATTTACCCCAGACACTATGTACTGCGGTTCTTTCAAAAGACAAACCATCATCATGTTATGAGGTGTATTTTTTTGGTATATGAGAAGTAATTTATTTATGAAGTATTGGATATAGTACAATGCTCCGCAACCTTTTGTCTTTTGCGGCACACCGACGTTTTCTCCAAAATTTCGCGGCACACACCAAGTAAAGATGTGTACACACAAAAATTACATTAATACTTTACAATCAGTTTTAATATTAACCCCAATACATAATAATAAATGATCAAATTACTATAATAATGAGTATTATATTTTAACAATGAAAGATATTTTCGAATAATATGAAAACATCGTTAAAACATGCCAATGCTCTTATTTTTAAGGAACTGCATTTTTTTAATAAAAACCATTATTCACCTTTCCAGTGCACTTAAATTGTTTAGTTGAGTTGCACGCATTCGTTTTCTTATCAGTACTTTAAAATATTCACCTTTTTTAACCCAAAAATATCAACTAAAAGTAAAAAGTATAGTAACTGACTCTAAACATATAGATATTTTTTATGACCTATAAATTTTTCTTTATGTAAATATATTTACTGAATAATACATCGAGTTGCCGAATGTCACTATAGTAGCGATTAAAATATTTCATAGTGTAGATAATTTCTTTTCTTCTATCGTAGAAATACGCCACATCACACCCAGTATCGTCTCACGGCACACCAGTGTGCCGTGGCACAGCAATTGCGGAGCAGTGGTCTATAATAAGTATCTCTAGAGGTGTGTGAGATAGTGCATAACTAATAATACGTGTTAGCAATTGTCTCTTCAAAAAAAAAATGACAATACTGAAATAAAGTTTTAGTGACGTTTGCGAAAATTTTGCTGAAATAAATATTTCATTCAAAGTACGAGAGAAGATTGACATAAGAACCTTATTATGTTTGATATTTATCATAGTGTTATAATGATATGTGTGTATATGGCTACGAATAGTTGATTATATGGCTGCTTATTTATTTAAGGTAATATACCTTTTTAACTGTGTACGCGCCGAAAGTAGAGCATATGAATTTTCACAGTGTGTCCAATCCAGAATTTTTTTTGTTAAAAATATATTTTGAGAGATTTTTTTACTAGGGTTAACTGTCAAAAAATTTAATAATCTATTAGTTATCCATCACTCTATCTTTAAATTAAAAATATTTCTTAATAATTGTGGAATTCAAGCCTTAACTTAACTTTTGCTACCTCTATCCCCTTGCTCAATTTCTGCTTACCGTACTTACTACTTACAACGGTGGAGCAATGCATTTTATTGATTTCAATACATATATCTATGCGTGTGTGTATTGATTTTTTATTGCTTTTAGCAACTTTGATCTGAATATTGGTAAAAGATAATTAACCAGTTTGTTACATTTAATACATAAGTTATTCCAAGATATGTGTAGAAGTGAGAATACCGTGTTACATTTTGTTTTGTTTCAAAAAACGTTTTTTATTTTGTTATAAATATACAATTATTATTAATTGTTAGTTGTACAAAAGATTCAGCATTTAGATTAATATTTATGATTATTTCAATACCGCTGATTTTCATTTCGATACGTATAACCAATGTGGATTTAGCTTTTCGACATATGACAATATGTGTACAGATTACATGTGGATTACAAAAACCAACATATATATATGTGTATTAACTACCTTTATTATATATATAAATAAATATTGAAAGTAGCAAAAAATAAGGTGCCAAGAATTTTAAATAGATACTGGACTGGATGCCTAACGTATTCAGAATAACTTAAATTAGCTTAAGAATCATCTATTGTAGAAAAAAAACGTTGAGAATTCACATTTTGGAGATCCATATTCCGTTCTTTCTGAATGGACATATTAAAAAGACGTAGTTTTAAATTAAAATAATTATATATTTAAATAAACACGCTTATATCACATATTTTTGATGAGTTTCTTGTCGCATATTGTCGCATCTTTTTCTTTAGATGATTAGATTCCTATTTCCAATAATATTTTAAATAACATTGGAGGCTTTACTAAATTATGCGGCTTAATATAAGAAAAAACAGAAAATGCAAATATTTCATTTTCATAAAATTATCAGTTGTTTATTTATAAAATTATGAATATTTCTAGTATTAAAAACAAAGAAAATCTATTAAATATTTGAAAAACAAGATAAAATTCAAACAATATTGAATAAAAATAATATTTATATACATCTAAGAAGTAAATATCCTTATAAAGCTAAACAATTCACGTTCAGAGTTTATTTAAAATAAGTATTTCGTAATATCATATTATAAATCAATTGAAATGATTAAATGTATAAAAAATCCAGTGTCCTATGACAAGAATGTCTTTTTGGAGCCAAATTCTATTATTTATGTAGTTATAATTTTTCCTCATATTAAAATAAGTCTCTGTTATTATATCTTTTTAAATCATATACGCCGTTAGGTAAATTAAACTATCCATAACAAATAAAACTATATTTCGTTTGAGAAAGGATGTTTTCATCCAATTGATTCAACATGATTCTTGCCTCATCGGAGTCTGCAAAATAGTTGGCATTTGCTTAAAACTAATAAATGTTAATGATATGAGGAATATATTTTCTCAAAATTTAAAAAATCTGATGATATAATATAGCGTGTATTGTACAAATTTTATGGCCTCGAATGGCTTCTTGATATTTCATTACTGCAGCAAATGCATTATGATAATAATAATAATGTACTTTTATTCAAATGATTTTTATCATCAAATTGTTTAATTGTTTTTAAGCAGGATGTTATATTTATTTGGATAAACCCTGTGAATATATATTTTTAACCCTGAGTAAGATAAATCAATTGTTATCAATATTAGTTAACTATCTTTTAAGTAGATAAAATCGTAAAATATTTGATAATCCGATGTAATATTCTCATTTTGTATTAAAAAATATTTTATTGCTATTTTTAGCGGAAGCGAGACTAATTATTATAATTGTAAATAGTTTATTTAAACATTGATTGACATTGACAGAGCATTTTTATAAAAAAATATTTGTAAAATAACTACTTAAAATAATGAAAAAAATGCGTGAACTTTTAAAGAGTATTGATAGTTGAATTTAAAAAAAAAATAATATGATTTAAAAGACAACAAAATAACGTGCATATGCAGCCTTATAATATTGTAACAATGTCAAACTAAACAAGGCCGGATTGTTTTTAGTACAGCGAGTATCCATAAAGCACATACATTCTAAAAACTTTATTTCCGAAGAACTTCTACAAAGTATATGAAAGGAAGAATTTATCGTCTCAAAATATACTAATTATTATGCCATTTTATTGTCATTTCAAAAATAACTTATCACGCCTATCAGAGATTGTAGATTACATTACCGTACTTGCATAATATAAGAAATAAATACGTTTTTAATTTGTGTTTTGATGACACACCTGCTCAATCATCTGTATGATTGACTGACAACTACCATTCGTAAAAAAAACAAATCTTCACGTTGCGTCACACAATACACGATAATGTTTGAAGTTGTTTATAGTGACGTTAAATTATACGTTTGAATTAACTTCTTTAAGTCTTTGTTTGTATTGACGTTGTTGATGACTTATGAATTCGCTCTTGGGCTTTCCGAAACTCATCCGGTTCCGAGCCTTATTGGCAGCGGATAATCCAGTTCAATTGTATTTGTTTTTTTGTTCACTAAGTTTTATCTTTCATCTATACGTCTCATAATTCTTTTACTTTGCAATATTAATAATAGTATCTCATATAATGTAAGAGTTTAAAATATAAAATATATATCATGGATACGATGCCATTCCAGCTCATGAAATTAATGAAAAGTCATATTTATACTATTATAATAATTTGGAGTGATTTTATGATATCAATGTATTTTTCAATGGATTCATATATTTTATAACATTCTGATTCTAATCCATCAAAGTCATACATACCTTGGAAAGGAATAAGAACGTAGACTACACAGAACAAATTTTATAGGCGACACAAAAAACGTTCATTTAATAATTTTGAGCCAAAGTCAATATATTAGATAGGCACAACCTTGAAACGTATGAATAGTATTTTATTTACTTAATTTGATGTTAATTTAATAAGTGGCTTAAGAAAAACTTATACAATTGATTAGGGGAAGTCCATTATCCTGGTCGCAAATTTTACAGGCCATCGTTTTTTCAAACTTAAAAGCTAAATTTACACACCAATTCGTCATTTGCAGTTTACATCCTTTTGACAAAACGTGTGTTAAGTTGTATACATTATGATTATATAATAAAATCTTCTTTTTTTAAATTGAGAGTTACGTCCTTTTTCCTTTCCATAGACTCGATATAATGCGCCTGTCGAGATCTTACAAAAATTACAGCTGTGATTTTTTCTTTCAAAAATTTAAAAATCTATATCTCTCGTTGCTTATTCTCTGAACACCAATCGTTAAGTAATAATAGACTTTTTTTTGCCATATCCAAAATTATTTTTCAAAAGAATATTACTCAACTTATGGGCATCCAGTTTCGGATATTAAAAAATCCGACAGATGTAGAAATCGAACTCGCATTCTCCGGCGCGCACGCTTACCTCTATACAATCGAGGAGAAGAATCCTTGGTGAATAAATTCTTATTGCTGTTATAATAAGCATATGTACTAACTGAATTTGAATTGTCCGCGTGTCAGCGTTTTCAGCTTGTTTTGAGATTAGATTGCGGAAGAATGATCTCATTTTATTAAAGACAACTGAAGCTGCTGTAATTATGCGTTTTACGGCTTTATCAAGTTTCAGATCTTCTGCGGAAAAATAATTATAATTCACTATACTTATTTAACTATCATTCAATCGTTACTCAATTAATTATTAAATTAAGCACGTCTTTGATGATTTCAAAATAATATTGCAAAGAATATAAAATTTAAGCACTAGGAAATATAATACCTAAGTGCATAGATAGATATCTCTGCGTTTCGGTAAATAGTGTAACATGGAGTATTAATTTATTAGGTGTCATATAGTGGTAATTACTTGTAATATATTGAATGAATTATATGAGCAAGTTATGTATGATATGTAATAGTAATGTTTAATGGAAAAGTGTTCATCATTAGTGTTTTGGTAATGATATGAAACCCGGAATACGTTTGCATATTAATCTGAATGATAATGTGTAATGGTTTAATAAATTATTGTAATTACAAAACTACATAAAATATGCACACTTCCATATAGTTATTAAGTAATATTTTTAATTAAATATAAAAATACCTGTCTATCCTTAAAATGCCATTAAAGTTCAAATGGTGAAGATTTAAAACAAGCTCATTACAATTTTTATTAAGCTATAATTAAATTCAAGATATGCATCAAAAACATGTTCTATCCAATGTTATCGTTTTGACAAATTCTCTGGATATAAAAATGGTTAATCAATAAAATAATGGTATATTATCATTCTGGTAGCTGAGTTAGAAAGCGCACGCGCTTTGGAATCGAATGTTAACGGTTCAAATTCCGTAATAAAACAAAAAAACTTCTTTAAGCTGAGTAATAAGCTGACAGCCACTTCATAAAAAATAGTATGTTTGGAAGTTTTCAAATCGCGTAGTTTAATGTACTCCACGCTTATAACCGAGATGGCTTAAACATATGTAAAGTTGAATCATATGAGAGGGCTATTCCCAAAGTGATTTTTATTTTATACTATGTTCGCTTCAAGAGTGTAGCATATTTATCTACACAGTGTGAAGGTATTCACTCCAAAAGTGGAGTTTATGGATCTCCACAATGTGAAAACGTCTTGACAGTTTATTTTTCACGGGAATTGATTGTCATACAATTGCTCAATTCAATGAACATCTAGTCCTACATTTTTAGATTTTTAAATCCGACAGATGGAGAATCAAGCCTGGCTTTCCCGGATTGATAAGCGCGCATGCTACCAACTACGCTACCGGGGAGAAAATTGAAAAGTGAACATTTTGAACACGATTTTTGTCTAAAACGTCTACTGTTTTGCATGTTAAATAGTTATTATATCCAAAAATACTCACCCAAAGTCTTCTGCTTTACATTTTGACATAGTGGAATGAGTTCACTTTGAAAATACCCCCCTCATATTTCAGTAGTGTTATTTAATCATTTCATCTTGTATTATATGATATAATACAAAATATGCAGTTACTACTATGATCAAAACATTTCGAAATGTCAAATTTCCAAAGCATTGCACGATAATAAAAAATAAATAAATGCTATCCGCTGAGTGGCCGGTCGATTCCCCAAACGCTGTAGTCAGGTATAATGCAAAGGAAGCAGGTTGCATCAGTATTAGCAAACCAGAAATAGAGAGGTCCCAACAAGAATGCGGCCCTAAGGTAATACTTGTGAATGAACTTTGCATCGATGTAAGGTTGGAATAACATGACGAAATGAATGAATACAGTGCGGATAATATAAGCAAAGATAGATATTTCAGTGTGTTCATATGCAAAATTGCAAAATAAAACGCAGGAAATTATTTTAATGCCAATGAAATAATTAGACAACTAAAGAAAAATCGAGGCTCGTATAAGGTGTTCCAAAATGAGCTAAATTTTAAACATGCCACCACTATTTCTTCGTAAAATTTTCACAATTTTTAATGTTGATTTATGCAATTTCTACGCGTTGATCGATTGTGTATCTTTTCATTATTTAAGCTCGATTTATACTAGTAACAGCGAATAATTTTTTTTTTACGCTAGTTTTGCCGCGAAAAAAATGGCGATAAATGTAAAATATCAGCTCATTTTGGGACACAAATTAAAGAATCTTAAGCAATGGCGATTTGCGTATAGGCACTGTGGAACTGCAGCACTCCCTATTTCCACTTGGTATTATCGATAACATTTAATACAATGAGTTTTATAATTATAAGTTTTTAATAATTTTTTCTTTATACGATCTATATTGAATAAGTTTAATGTCGATACCCATACCACAGCTTACGTAAAAGACATAAATATGTGTGTATGAAATTGTGCACTTCACAGTTTCAGTGGCGTGGTAATGACTGTTTTAAATTTTAAAACAAATCATGTTCTATAGCAGCACCCCTACTAATTTTAGCTACGAGCCACAACTGGCCTTATATTTGAATGATTTTTTTGCGCTCCATCTACGAGTCACTCAATGGTAGAATACGAGGATGATAATATAGCTCTAAATTTTTTAAGTTATATTAATAACCTAATCAGTTCAATCGTGTCAAGAGAGTCAATTGGGAGACTACATTGGTTAGGTTATATGCACAGTTTAATTAAACAAGGAATAACGTAGAGAGAGATGTGGTAGAGCTTAGATTATGAGAATTCCCGAGAATTCGATTTCAAGACGTCATTCATAGATACGGACGAATGTAATTGCTGCTGCAGTAGTTGAAAGCGTGACGATTATCCTAAATCCAATGCTACATGTTCATGAATACCTTATCGTCTTGCAGCGTGGCTGATGATGATACATATTTAATGATTTATTACAATTCACTATTATGTAGCTTAAATGTATAATAATTGGACCAAATAATGCAATGACTCAAATCCTTTCTAATACAACAAAAAATGTTTTTATTGAACGAAGAAAAGATTCGAACAAAAAAAAAACATTTTGTGCGCGTATAAAAAAACGACGGAGTGGATTATTCTAATTACTAAATAGTCAATATATAAAGATCGACGAGTAATCTAGAAAAAAATTCTTGTAAACCAGCAAACTGAAAAATCATTTTTTTTATAAATGAGAATTTAAAATAACTAAGCGTGAATATGGCTATAAAAAGCGAGTATTTTTTAATGTAATTCGAACTGATATCTATAGCTTAGAACGTACATTTTATTATTTTTAGTTTTATTGTTATAACATTAATACCACGTTTGTTCCAAAAATAAATCTTTAAAGTATGAATATGACCACTCCAGAAATAGGATAATTAAACTCCACAATGCGAAGACTTTTCCTTTTCAATCTCGTTGTAAATAAAATGCTTACATTTATATTTCTATTATATTCCACTAATATATCCCATAAGTAAATAATAAGTGTCATTATTTTGTTTACTGAAAAGAATAAATGGAAAATGCTTTTTATGTTATAGTGAATGTCCGCTGGTCTAAATTTTCGTGTGAGTAATATTGACTGTCCATGAACCGAGTGAGAAAAGTTACACTCTATTGGAATTCAATAGCGATGAAAATTGAATAAAACCACAGTGAATGTAAATTTACAATGTTATGGTGAATGTAACATTGAAGAAACAAAAACCTTCCAAGTCAACTATGTTAAATATTAAAAAAATGATACAATATAATCGTATTGATTCTATTTTTTTGTTAATGAAAATAGAAGTGTTAATTTAGACATTTTAATACAATTGTAATAGACAAATATCTTGCAGACTGAAATTAAATTTGTGATAAATGTAAAATATCTAGTTAGTAGTGAAAATAGAATCAGGTGAATGCAATTTCTTGTATTGAAGAATACAGATTTTTGATATAAGATATTTCTATTTTAGTACGTGAAATGATTATTTGTTGATAATTCAAAGTAATAATACACACACATATAAAAACAAATGTATTTTCACTGCTTTTGCGAAATGCTGATTAACACCAAAATAATGTTTCAAGAAGACAAGAATAATAAATAAAATATTGTCTCCATGGTACGAAAAAAAGGTTTATTCTGTGTTTTCATTTATAAGATTTAGCAGACAGTTAAATATATACATTTTAGATATAAAAAATGTATTTCTTAAATCTAACTCAGCTTTATATAAAAAATCTACAGCTTAAGACTTAGACCTAAGACTTCTAAAATTAGAAAAGTATTTATTACACAACATTTTTTTCAGTTTAAATATTTCAGTTTATCAAAGGTTATATCTAATTTATTTTGCGTTACACTTATACTTTCTCGAAGTCCTTTGAAATTTTATGAATCTCAACGATTAATTATTGGATTGTTTACAGACTGAAAACTAATCAAGTACTCTTTATTAAACCAGTTATTCGATTGAATAGTTACGATTTTTGTAATATTTTTATTTTTAATTCATTCTCATTTATTTAAATGGATCTTTTTCAGGCAGTCATATTCACGATGGTGTGTTATTAAAATATTAGTAATGATTTAATTCAGCTCCAATAGTCATAAAACTTAAGATGTATAGCTTAGAAAAGGAAATGGACAGCGAAGTCTCCTGTTACTTCAAAAGTCATGCACCAGCGTGCATGCACGAAACTGGTTTAGAACAGTACTATGAATGAGTCCAGAAAGCCTGAACTATGTTTATTTTTTCATTCTATCCAGTAAGATTTAGGCGTCCTGCAAGTACTATCCACCATGGAATTAAAGGATGCAGACATGATAAATATGGTAGTGACCTGGAAGTCGTCATGTGGCGACCATTGGCTCCACATATGTAGTGAATATAGCAGAAGAGAGAGCTTAAAGATAATCTTAAAGCAATATAATTCAATTAAGGAATAAAAATATTACTGACTTAGGTGATTTGTATAACATGTTTTAATGCTCATAAACAGCGCGGTTTTATTTGTAACAAATAGATACAAAATAGTTTTTGGACGGGTCATTAAACGTATGATAGTTGGTGTTTGTTATGCAACAAATCACAGTTACCTGCAAAAGTGGCTCGAGGTTGCGGCAATTCGATTTCTACATCGCTTACTACCGTTCACATTTTTTTAATATTACAGTAGATTTTAATACACATAATTTTATCAATTACGAATTATATTTTATGTTAAACCATTTCATTGCCATAATAAAAATACTCATTTTTTATCAACACCAAAACTAAAATTAAATGATTAAAAAATTGTGCTCGAAAAAATCATCTATTTAGAACTTAATATCAGATTAAAAATATTTTTCATTGATCGTAATAAATACAAATGCATCCAATGAAAATTCGAAGATTTAAATTTTTTTTAAACCAAAACAGTTTTTTTAACTTAGCGTATGGATTTTCTTCATTTCTTGTATTTTTAAATTTTAAAACTTCTTATATAACTGAAGGCTTCTAACTCGTGGAATGTGATATAAGAGCGCCCATAATAATTAAGTACCCATGACAATTTTTTCAAATTCAAAAGTATTTGAAAACAGTTCTTCTATACGTTCATATTAATTGTTATTTGTAGCTGAGGACAAAACTAACAGTGTATATTTACACATCGTTCATGTGCATATGGCATAAAGATGCCAGAACAAATAAGTAAATATATAAATAAAGTTTTACATTTTTCAATGAGTTTTGAGTTTGTGAGAGTCATCAAAACTGTTTTACATTGCATAATATAAATTGTATAATATTTGGACTAAGGCGTGAACCATAGACCAATGCATAATTGATAGCCAATAATTATAAGATGCTTGTTTGATTATTTGGTGTTTATAAAAACTTTCTAAAAAAGATAATTATATTCAATATATTAATGTTTTTTTTACAAAATTTAAAATAAAGTAGTTTTATGTTTCTATAGAGCAGATTATAGTTTATTAAAATTAACAAAATAAACATTACTATGATACATTGCAATGAAATATGCCTTGCCTATTTAAATTGTCGTATGAATATTCTTGAATTGGGAAATAGCTGAAGTACTTACTACTGTAAGAAGTGATGAATTTATGGAGCATATTGCGTGTTGCCAATATATTAGCATATATTTCAGTACTTGACAATATTTATGGCTTATGAAGGCAATTTGTCTTGTTAAGTTTTGTTAACTCTATTTACATTTGAATGAAAAAGATAAATCTTTATTCGTTGAAATAATATTCCTCTGATATTGTACACATGCGTGAAAATATTTCCATTTTACAGCGGGTAAATTGTTCAAAATTGGGAAGGGTGAAGTGGGTCGACTTTGTGGAAATTCCGTTAACTATGTTACGTGAAAAGTCATCCCGTGATATTTAAACTGACTTTATAACGTGTTGCGGATGTGTGTTTGCTTTTTCTTTTAGTTGCCAATATTTTGGCAACCTGGAAGACCATCGAATACTTTCTATATGATAAAATTTGATAGGATTAGAGGTGAGAGAGTACAAAACCGATGAGAGATAATTCTGGATTTTCAACGTGGTGGCTATGTAATTTACATACAAACGGGGATTTACTTTATACATGTTGTAATATCACAAATTATAAGTTTAATACATTAACAAC